>BQNB010014080.1:10016-21045 GCA_026074375.1 Tanacetum coccineum | reverse complement strand
AAACAACTTGAAAAACTTTGCTTCTAAGCTCCGTGATGGAGGCGAAAAGCTTAAGGCCTCTTTGCGAAAATATGAAGACGAACTCGAACGTCGAAATAAGGTTGTTTAATGTTTATTTGTTTTCTTTGATAATTGTGTTTCTTGCCTAAATTGTACATTTAGGGGTGATATTCATGTTACTATTTATAGTAATGATAGAAGTTATAGTGTGATTATTGCGTTTTCAGGTTGCGAATAATGGTGTTTGGATAATTAGTGTAGTAGTACATGCAGCAAATTTGGTTTTGACTATCTAATTGTATAGGGTCATTATGTACCTAATCAGAATTCGCCGAAAACTTACACAATTGATTATGTGGTAAGTAGGATTACAAATAATATAGGCACATCCAAACAGTATCTCGTGTCTGTATTGTACTATTGTTACAGCCGGAGACTAATTTATGTTACTTTCATGTTTGTATCAAGGAAGCTTGACTATGAATAAGCTCTTGCTGTTACAAAGGTAGTCGCGCTTTGAAATTTGTCTCAGCAAAGGTTTTGCAAATGCTGTCATTTTCATCTGTTTCTGTAAATGTGCGCATAATTTTCGCACCCAAATAAGGGTTATAACTCCCCCTAACGTATTTTCTCACTCTGCTACTAAGTACAGGGTTGTGATTATGTTAAGACCACAATTAAGTAATTAAAGGTCAATAGATCATTGTTGTTTGTTTGCCGTTTAAGTTTTGCTAAAAACATATCACATGGCAGGGAGTTGCTATCTCTTGTTAGTGCATCCTTTGTGAAACGCGGGTTTAATTGTGCTAAGTTAAAGACATGTCATCAAATCACCATTTATGCATCCGTATTATAGTTACTTGGTTTCATAATATATAGTTTTGCCTTCATTTGTTCACTGAGAGGTGATTAGGTGACAAATACAAAGTATCTTTTCTTTTATGGCTGCTCTGTTTCTTATTATATCAGCCTAATGAAATTGTGGTTTTCTTGTGAGATCTACTGTAATAGATTAAACCACCACCGGTGTTACCAGTGAACATCCCAGTATCAGCAGAAGTGGAGCCAAAGAGTCTACTTATATCGAGTCCAGCACCACCACCACCACCACCAGAGGCTCAACAAGCCCCAAATACTCATTCAGTCGATAGTGTGCAACATATGATCTCCAATAATGATAAACAAGACGATGCTTCTAACATCTCTTCTCCCAACCGCGGCCTTGCAGTAAACAAGCCATTATTTTCATCTGGGTAAGAAAAGTCACCTCTGTTTAGATGTTATGATATGCTCTCCTGATCTTCTTTAAATAGTATTGCACGAATTTATATTGTTTCTAACTAATATCTTTGGTTCACATATGTATTTGTAGATCACAGCATGCTGTTGCTACTAGTGTTCCAACCGCAGATGCTGATATAAATGATCCTTGGATTGATGAGATGATGCAAAATATTCTCAATGAAGTAGTTACTCTTGCAACAGAATCAACAGGAAGAAAACCATCAGCATCTGGCAATGACGATCGCCCACCAGTGACTTTTTTAAAGGGTAGTGGTGGAGTATTCGTTCAACAGAATCAAGAGCAAGATATTGAATTGAAAACGGACTCTGAAATTAAGGAAACAATTGCCAGGCTTAAAAGGAACCTGGTAGCATTTGGTCATAAGCTGCATGATAAGGGTGAAAAAATTAAGGAATCTATCCTAAGATATGAACATGAACTCCAACGTAGAAACAAGGTTTCAGTTATTTCGTTACCTATTTATATTAAAAGTTTGTGTTTCTGTTCCAAATTGTTAATTAGGTTCATTTAGGGGTGTATTGCTTATAATATCTGTAGTGTTTTGAAGTAGCTAGATAATTAGTTTGCAATCGTAGTGTTTGTGTATAATGACATTAATTTTGATAGTGTGCTTGATAATCAGTTTAGGATTAGCTGCGTAAAAACTACTTTTGATTATCTGATTATCTAGGGTTCTTTGACATCTGAATCTAAGTTCTTTAATAATATAGAATATGCCAAAGGCATACACAGTTGATCATCTGGGATTTACAATCACAGAAAACATAAGCACGTCCAAACACTCTCACACGTATGTTAGCAGATTTATTTATGTTTACTTTTTGAATTTTTCATATTTATATAAATGAAATTTACTATATATCCAAGTTGAGTTATGAATTTTGTTTCAGTAGAGGTTTTGCAATTGCTGTCCGTCCCTTATTATTTTGCAGACATAGATACTTGAAGTATAATGTCATAAACAACATTAATTTTGCCCCCAAAATAAGGTTATAATGGCCCATCATGTATTTTCTGGCTCTGTTTTCGAGTCGACTTTTCTGATTAAACACAAGTGAGGCACAGTATGTAGGCCTAAATCATTGTTGTTCGTTTGAAGTTTTAGCTTTTTGATAAACATGTCTTCTGCTACATGGAATTCAATATGGAGAATTGAATGAGCATGGCATGTAGTTCGTGTTTCTTGTTACTGTATCCTTGTGAGACGAGGGTTTTGGTTGTGCAAAGTTAAACATGTATTACAAAATTCACCATTTATGATGGTTATATTTTCATGTGTGCCTGCTCAGTTTCAGATATTGCCTAATGAAAGTGTTGTTCTTCTGTGAGAACTAACAGATTCAAACGCAGGGTTTATTACCCGTGAACATCCATATACAGCACAGAGAATCCAACGTTCACTTTTGTCACCAAGAACCAGCACCACAAGCTCAGCAACCACCACCACAAGAATGTCCACAGTCCACAGTGACCCATTTAGTAGACAGTGTGAAACAAATGGTCTCTAATGATGGTAATAAAGATGGTGATTCTAACCTCCCTTCTCGAGACCCACGTACAGAAACAAAGCCCCAACCCCTTTCCTCGTGGTAATGAAAAGTACCTCTGTATTAGATTTTAATGACAGGTTCTCGTCAAAGTATGAGCGAGGTACTATTGATTTGCCTACATTTGAATATGTTTCCGACATATAATATTTTTGCTTCACATATGTATTTGTAGATCACAGTATGGTGTTGGTGTTGCTGCTAATGGTTCAACTGTAAATGCTGATAAACATGATTCTTTGACTGATGAGAAGATGCTAAAAATTGTTCATGAACTTGTTACTGTTGGCATAGCCCATACTGAAGTTGGCAAGGCTGCTGAAGTTTGCTACAAGGATCCCGTCAAAGCTAAAGTTTTGTTTGCTTTGCCAGGTCATCTGAGAAAATCTTATGTGCGCGGGTTCTTGTAAGGGGCATGAATCATGTCTTTGGAGCATATTATGCATAGTCTAATTGTAAATAAGGCTCTCTGAAGTGATCTACTGATATAAGCTAGTGTTGGTGGTATAAGCCTTTTCATATTGAATATTGATAACTACAGCACCCCCTGCGTACTTTGCTACTAATATGAACCATGATATTGTAATGGATGATAAGTTTGAAGTTACTGTTTTATGTCTAGGTGATACACTTATTGGTTGATGGCTTGATGTTACAAAATTGTTGACAGGTCGACCTAATTGACCAAACCCATTTTGTTAAGCATAGTCGTATGGACCCATTACTATAGTGATATGTTAAACAAGCCTTTCTTTTCCTTCATTTAAGTTTGTGTTGTCAAAGTGATTTTCAGATGTTCAGAAGTGTAATTAGCTATATCAAAATGATATAGACTATGTTCGGAACATCGTTTTAGTTACTGAAAATCCGACTATTGTCAAATGGCGTCTCAATCACAATTATTTATGAAGCATGAGTCCAACAGTACCCAAGCTTCTCGATAAGGTCCCACTCTCCATGGCACATAAGGTCAATGTGGAGTTGCCATTTATTGTTCCCGACTCCCTTTATGGAGATAAAGTAGAGGAAGGAAGGATAAAAATTTGGTCCAGCACAAAAATAAACTTATCTTTTGTGTTTCTTTCGGCTCTTATTTACATATGAAAAATGGTGAGTGCACCTTCAGATGAATGTAGTGAGTGTTTGTTTAAGCTTATAAAAGAGTCGATTAGCTTATTCGAACCTGCTTAGATTTCACAAGCTCACTTTGTGGTTTAGAAGGCGGTTTTCCATCTCTGAGTCATAATAAGCTCATAAGCAAAAAACAAGGCAATAAGGGCTTAAAAAATGTAAGTTGGACCATATAAGCGGCCTAAAAACAAGTTCCAACAAACAACCACAATAATGCTGCACCATAAACCATTTTGTCAAACCAGAGACCAGAAAATTGTCATCGAGGAGTCAAAGTTCGATATTTACAAAATTTTCACATGGCAAAACTTCTTACTGAGATAGCAGTCGGTGATGCGTCCATACGCTTATGTAATCATTCTTGTGGCCACCATTATGCGTATGCGTCCGTACGCTAATATATTCATCCTTATGTTTAATGTCTAACGGCTAACATCTTATGATATTGAATCAAAAATGATATTGAATCAAAAATGATGAATGCGATACAATGCGACTACTACGAACGCAATGCGACGCATATGGTAAATCAGTGAGTGTTGATTACCTAAAAGTGTAGTGGTCATTACCAAACAAACAGATAAAATATCTCACTTTATACAAAATACCTAAAAGTGCATCACCACCACCAAACAAGGGCACAAGTTGGGGCATGTTACGCGGTTGAGCGAGGTGTGTAAAGGGCTTGGCGCGTAGAATGGTGGTGCACCACCATCCATTACATCTAGCCTTACATCAAATCCAATACGAGTTTAATTCTTTCACGATAGCCTGAACAAAGAACCTCTCCCATTTAAAAAAAACTAGACGAGCGCATAGGGAAGATATATAGTAGCGTCAATTTGTGTTTGCGAATTTTTATGTATATACGAGTGTGAAGTAAGCGAGAGTGAAGAAAGTTATAGGTTTAAATTGTAAGCAAATATTTAAATTTTCAATAATATGTGTGTGTTACCTTTTATAAGTAAGGGTATTTTAGTTTAACAACATTACTCATCATTAAGTTTGTAAGTTTTAAAAACATGTATTTTCTATTATATGTAGTATAGATGAGCTATAAGGATATACAATACGTTCAAGAAATTCAATTGGTTTTTTTTTTTTAAACGGCAACTATTATAAAACCAACTAGCAAGAAGCTAGAAAAAGAATTACAAAGAGATCAAATAGGGGTGTTGCAACCAACTATCCCAACTAAAAGTACAATTACATCTAGAAAGGCACCAAGTGAAAGAGCGCGAAACAATATCGTACAAAAATAAACCATCTTTACGAGGTCTTTCGCAAGAAGAGCAACTGATTACGAAACATCCATACGCTACCACCAAGTTATATAAAGAACATCCTTCCATGCAAATCTTGTAACTTTATACTTAATCTGATAGGAATTGAACCAATTAAGCCGAACATCAATAGTGAACCAAGGGAGCGTCCTGAAAGATTCCACCAGTCGGCATACCAAGCCTCTAGACGATATCTGTATCCAATTTGCAACTGAAGAACAAGTGCGAGGACATCTTCCTGGAGCAAGGAGCAAAGCGGAACATAAAAAGATCAGAAACTAGAACACCACGATGATTGTAAATTTGATCGAGTCGGCAACCGCGATCGCTGCAAACCTTCCAAGCAAAAACATTTATTTTATGGTAACATATTAACCCAGCGAGTAGCAGTGCGGGGCTTTCGGCAAGAAAATTCATACAAGAAGAATGCCGAAGCATCTTTGACCCAGAAAAACACCTTCCCCATTTAAATCCCACACTCCATCTATCTACCATATATTAGACAACAATGTTCCCTTCAATATATGCTTTTTGAAGAAGAGCTAATCGAGAAGTATTCAACCCATCTATCTCTAACAGAACGAATGAAGAGAAAGGGTAACCGAGATTGCTATTTATCAGCTACCGTACAATCTATAGATACATTCTCCAAAGCATAAATGATCGTGATACATTTTTAAAAACATGTATTTTCTATTATATGTAGTATAGATGAGCTATAAGGATATACAATACGTTCAAGAAATTCAATTGGTTGAAAACTATTATGTTATGTTACTGATGATTTTCTTAATAGGGAGTCATGAAAATAAAATCATAGAGAAAGTTCGAACATATATCCTTTTGTGTTATAAAAAGCAAGATTTCTCGTGCGCTGCCGCGGGGCATAATTTTTTGCGAATCGATTTCTAACGAATATTGAGTGGAAATGTGTCCACGCGTTGCGGCGAGGCTGACTTGTAAGCAAGCGTAGTTTTGTTCGCGATGCGAAGATCTTTCCTTTGGTATTTTTTATCGGAATGATTCGGTAGATATGTGTTATATATTTGATAAATAAAGTTTATTATATAACAAATTCGTAGATAGCTAAAAGTTGAGGGTACGGTTTGTAATTTTTTTCTATGTTGAGCCGGTTGTAAATGGCAAAAAAAGTGTACGTCATTTACATAATTTAAACTTTTATAAAATTTTAGGTAGTTTAAGGTGTGTTTTAAAACTATATATATTTTTTAAATATATAGAAGCGTTGCAATATTGACTCGTTTTGTTCGCAATTCGAAAATCTTTCTGTGGGTAATTTTTTTATCTGAATAAATTGGTATATATGTGTTATATATTTGATAATTAAAGTTTATTATATAAGAAATTTATAAATAGTTAAAAGTTGAGGGTACGTTTTGTAATTTTTTTTCTATTTATATTAAAGTTTATATTTTTTATAAAATCGTGCGTACATCGGAAGCATTGCAATATTGGGCTCGTTTTGTTCGCAATTCGAAAATCTTTTCGTCGGTATTTTTTGATCCGAATGAATCGATAGATTTATATATATATATATATATATGTATATGTATATATATATGTATATGTATATATATATGTATATGTATATATATATATATGTATATGTATATGTATATACATACAATATATGAGACAAGTCATGACACTAGCATGACATCATAATGCCCAGTCACCACAAACAAGCTTCTTAACCATTGTGCTATCTCACATTTTTGATATTAAACAGACTTTTCCAAAACACTACCTTTCCTAAAAAAACTTTAATACATATCTGCTATCTCTTATCAAAGGATCTGATAATCAAACACACACTCAACCGACAAATCACTCTTAGAGCACTGGGAGTCGTGGTGCCAAACTCTTGGTGCCAAACTCCAAAAGTGGTGCCACGTCAGCAAAATGGAGTTTGGCACCAGAAATGCCATGGCACCAGAATTCAGTGGGAGTGGTTTGGCACCAGAATTCTGGTGCCATAGCATTTTTTTTAATTTTTTTTAATAAAAATTTTAAATAAACTTTAATTAAATTTTATTCAATTAAAACATAACATAAAAAAACATTACTTTTAAAAAAAACATTACATTTAAAAAAAACATTACATTAAAATGTCAACTTAAAAAGAAATAATTACAAAAAGCGTGATGTAAAAAGAAATAAACAATGAGGGGTTAAAATGTCAACACAAAATAACAAAAAGGTTTAAAATAAAAAAAACAAAAAACAAAAAAACAAACACCCTCTTCCCCTCTTCCCTGTGTTTCTTTCTTCTTCATCTTCCATGTGTTTCTTTCTTCTTCAACAGCCATGAACAAAAATACCAAATCGACTTTATCATCAAATACAAACATAAAAACACAAACATACACACATACAAACACAAAGGAAACAAAAAAAAATAAAAAAAATAAAAAAAATTAGAGAACCGCGTGGGCTGTTAGCCACGGCGCGAGAGCGAACGGCGCCAACCACGGAGTGGTGCGCCGTTCTTTTTTCTCGCGCCATGGTTTGGCGCCGGGCGATGGCACGATGACTCCCTCCGCTCTTAACAATCAAGGAAAGTATTCACAAAAATTAATATGCGCGTTTCCTTTTTTAAATCACATATTCGTCAAACCCCATAACCATGTTAATTGTCGTAAAGATTTAATTGTTGAAACGCATATTCTTCAACAAATCAACCTTGACTTCTTTTTTTGGGGGGGAGGGGGGATATGATTTGTTAATCAGCCTAAAATTATGGGATTTTTGAAAACCATAATATCAATTTCAATTTTATCGCATCTTGATTTTAAAACCTTAATTTTTGTCTATAAATCTAGGCTGAAACAAAACCCTTTCACACATTCATCATCACACAACACAATTAATCATCAAAATGAGCAGGTTTTCTCATAAAGGATCAAAAATAGGTTACCAAAAATCTTCAAATATTGGAAGCAGCAGTGTTGGAAGTAGCGAATTTGGAAGCAGAAAGGGCAAAGGTAATTCTGTTGATTCTATTATTTGTGTGATTAACTAAGTCATAATTTTAAAAAGTTGAAATACTAAGTCATAATTTTATTAAGCGAATTCTGATAGGAAGGCAAGTACAAATGATTAAAATGTAACTAGATAGGAAGGCAGCTACAAATGGTTATTAAAATGATCAATGGCATTTTGGTTTACAAACAACCCCTTGGATTGTATCTGAATATCCTCCACTGTGTATATGGTTTTATGTTTATGTTTCTACAATATATAATTGTTATTGTTTTGATGACATTTTAGGAGTTGAAATGCCAAGTAACGTTACTATGATCAAAGATATCGAACCTACGCTTGACAACATTACTGTGCAAGGAAGGGTTATTTCTCTTTGGCACAATCACCGAGTCAATGAAGCTCACAATCCGTATAGTCTTGATTTCGTGTTTCAGGATTCGCAAGTAAGTATAAAGATTACCATAAACATAATGTACATTTACAGATATCATGCACTATTTTTACACTACTTTATATCATTTGTTTTACAGAACAACAGGATACAAGTCTACATCAAAAAATACTTTATGTTCAGATTCGAACCTTTATTCGAAGAAGGTAAATGCTACTCCATTGCCAACTTTGCCATTGCTGAAAATAGTGGTAGGTTACCACTGTTGCCCCACAAGTATAAGATAAGTTTCTATAAGGGCACAACTGTAACTAGAATTGACCCTATCGATGACAATGTCCACGGATTCATTCTTGAGCCCTTTAACCGATTGTTGGACAAAGTTCGTGTTTACCATGACCACGAAGCTGTTGGTACGCCATTCTTTCTTAAAATTTTCTTATACTATTTAGATAGTACTTTCTTTCTTATTTTATATTTACGTTCCTTTAATGTATTTTTTATTTATTTTCCTAGATGTCATTGGTTCGGTCGTTGCAATTAGATATGTGGTTCCTGTGCAATCTTCTGCTGGACGAAAAATACACAGGAGTGTCGTGATTGAGGATGTTGAGTTAGTATTCGATCACTATATATTTTGTTCAATCTATTTATGTTATAACTCCTTTAACAACATGTTACGTTTTTAATACAGTTTTCAACCCTTTTTCAGATCCAACCAGTTGGAATGTACATTCTGGGACCATTCTGGGACCATTCGGCAACCATGTGGGATGAGTACGCACAGAAGCGTAATGAGTTGGGGCATGTTGTGTTCATTCTTCAGCTCGAAAAAGTCAAGTATTGGAATGGTATGGCTTTTATACTAAAATAATATTTAATTTTTTCAATAGCATTATCCATTACATGTTTGTTAACTGTATACCAATATAGGGGCACCGTCTATTCATAACGCTCTGTTTGGAACCAAAATGTTTATCAACCGAGATGTGCCTGAGATTCTTGCTTTCGACGACGGTTTTGATCTCTGTTCCTTTCTAAATCATTCATTCTGTTCTTTTACGGTGGTTTTTTAACTTGGATATAAAAACTATTTATATCTCAGTGTTAATGAGCTGCTGAGTACGAGGAGTCTCAGTTCACGATTGAGGTGTTCACGCCTGGAAAGCCTGTTGTCACAATTGCTGAGTTTTTTCACGGGGTTAGAGAAGCAGAATGAGAAACAAACTATCCGCGAAAGTGAACATGTTTATTTTGAACATAAAATATCATCCATTTCATTTGCTACAAAATGCATTTATACTTACTGATCCCAATTGACTTCCATTGTATTTCAGAAATCTTACTGCATTGTCTATGCAAAGATCCATAAGATCCACAAGGAGAGTGGCTGGGCGTACACCGCTTGCAAGCAATGTAACAAAAAAGTGAATGTGGTAGAAACCAAGGCGACAACATCGTTTGGTAAAAGCAAGGTCACTTTCTACTGTGAAGACGATGGTGCAGTTCAGGCTAAATCCAGGTAACAACTCTATGACTCATTTTTTGTTTCTTTCTTCCAGTTACAGTTATAGTATTTTGAATTCTGACATAACATCTAAATGTTTTAAATCAGTTTCAAGGTCATTATTCGGATCATTGACAAATCTGGTTTGGCGCCCATCGTTTTCTTCAACTCCGTGTTTAACGCCATACCGCTTAGGAGCTTATGGAGAAGCACGGTATGGATGTGGACGAGTACTGGCCACCAGAGCTGGATAAGTTGGTTGGCAAGAGGTTTTTGTTTAAGTTGTGGTACTCGGACTACAATGTAAACAACAATAACCATACATATCGTTGTGATGCTTTCAACGACGATGCCGACATGATCAAACATTTCAAAGCAGGCTTTATGGATGATGAGGTATAATGTAAGGTTTTGAGTAGGGTTTTGAGAGAATAAACTTTGTCGCAGCCGCAACCGCAGCCAAAACCCTGGAACAGATTCATTCTAGCTCGATCTATTTCAAAGGTAAGAGATTTCGATTTTCATTGTCCCTTTACATGTCACAAGCGTTACATTTATTTAACTCGTAGTTTGATACATTGATTAACTTTCAAAATAATAGGAATCGTGAAATAAATCGGTATTCCATACACGGATTTTGATGATCATCGATTTTGCGATAGATCTATCGTGTAAGTTTTAATTTATTAAAATGAAGATAAAATCATCAATTTTACAACGTAGAATATGTGGATCTATTGAAGATCTTTACCACATTTCAAGCAGGATAAAGTTTATCGTGGTTGTTAAGATCCCGATCCTGATCTTAGGATCTTACGATTTTACGATACTGCAAAGCAAAAACGATCCAGATCCTAC
>BQNB010014079.1:44610-70065 GCA_026074375.1 Tanacetum coccineum | reverse complement strand
CTAAAATTCTACTTTTATTTTTTTAAAATACTAGATTTAAAAAGAAAATTTTGACAAAAAGAATTAAAAAATTTCAACTATTTTTCTATTTTTTATGAATTATCTAAGAAAAAGATATTATCTAAAACCTATTTTAATTCCTAGAAAATACAAATTTAAC
Organism: Tanacetum coccineum; assembly: GCA_026074375.1. Taxonomy (NCBI): domain Eukaryota; kingdom Viridiplantae; phylum Streptophyta; class Magnoliopsida; order Asterales; family Asteraceae; genus Tanacetum; species Tanacetum coccineum. Next base: position 69,905 of record BQNB010014079.1, on the reverse strand, counting down.
TGGAAAAATAAGGAAAAATGTTTTTTAACAACTAAAAATGTGCAGAAATTGAATGGCACAAAAAGCCCTAATTTTTATAACCTAATTGAACACTAATTTTATCAATTAAAATCTAACCCTAATTTTTATTAAACTAAAATTAAAAATATTAAAAACTATTTTATTATTCTCAAAAGACAGGGTATAAAGTGTAACAAACTAAAACAAAGGGTAGGCGGAGTAACTGTGATGAATTTACACTCTAGTTAAAACGGGTAACCTTGAACTATTGAAAAATTACAAAACAGACCCTACGATATGGCTTATTTTGGCTTATCTAAAAAATGGAAATAAGCAAAAACTTAAAACTACAAAGTTGAAAAAGAGCTTATTCTAAACAACTTTAACAAAGACAACTTGAACTTTTATCCACTAGATAAGCTAGAAAATAAGCATTTTGTTCTGTATCACAGTAACTAGGCTTTAACTATCTTTTTTAGAATTTGGCTTATTCCTAGCTTATTACTACATGAAAGTAAGAACTAAAAGAAGCTATATGAAGTCTAAGATGTATACTAGGGATATCTAGAAAGAAATAAGCTAAGTGTTAACAAGAATAGCAAGAAATATGATAGAGGAAACTACAATTTTGGTCCACTATCTTTACCGGGTATAACACTTTTGGTCCATTTTTTTAAAAATTTGCAAGTTTAAGCCAAAACCCGAGTATCCATTTCACATTTGTTTGATCCAACTCAGGAACATATGTCGTTACAATACTGATTATAGGCTCAAATGTGAAATGGACTATCGAGTTTTTCTGGCTCAAATGTGAAACCAAATTGTAGATTTGGCTCAAAATGTGAAAAGATACTCGGGTTTTGGGCTTAAACCCGCAAAATTTTTAAAAACAAAGGACCGCAAAAGTTAGGACTTGTTATACCCAGTAAACGATAGTGGACACAAAACTGTAGTTTTCTCAATAATGTTACTTAAAAAGTGCAAAGTTCCCAGCTTAATACTGAATCTATCAAATTCTATTAAGACTAATAAGCTGAACGCTAATCCTAAAAGCCTTAAACTGTTTGCCAACATCTAAGCAAACCTTAGAAGCTGAATTTTTGCATATAAGCTATGCTAATGATATAGAACTAACCTAGATAAAAGGTTTCTAAAAATTACAACTAGAAATAAGAAATCAATAAGAAAATAAGCTAGTAATCTAAAGAACTGCTATACTACTTTTGTAGGTAAATTTAAGCTAGATTAAAAGCTTGATAATGATACTTAAGTGATGATTTTTATAAACCTAATGGAGTACTAACAAAGTGCAAAATTCTAATTTCTAATTCCTAATTATAAAGGCTAAAGAGTGGCTAGAAAAAAATGATAAGCAACAGCAGTTTTAACTGCTGTTGCTGATGCAATTGACCAATATCTAAATGCATTCTAAACTCTTTAAATGAGGACTCATAAACTCACTTACCAAGTGTATCTAAATGTTCACTAACACAAAATGAGCTCTAAAATCCTGAGAATCACTTAACTCTAAAATTACTTCATAATAGAAGTGTCTTGGTGCTAGGACAACTCTTTAAACTCTAAATCTTTGAATTTCTACAAACTAAATTTTGAAACCTATTTAAATCTTGATAATATGACTTAACTCAAGTTAGTAAAGAGTTTTGACAGGATTTTATTGTCTTTAAAAGTCAACAACAGCTTAACCCAAACACTCTTTAACCTATACTGTCTAAAATGATTTTTATCTAAAATCTATTTTAACACTAAATCTATTAAAACTTTTTATCTACTCACACTAGAATTCACCTTCTTAAGCTATTTTAAGACTAAAACCTACAGCTTATTTCTAAGAATAAGCTAGTTACTCTCCTAGCTTATTAATACTAAATGACAGAATTTACTACTTAAGATCTCAATGAACTAAAATTATAACTACTCAATGCATTTGCATCACTAAGCTAACTAAACAATTCTAAACAAAATTAAGCACAAATAAGGAACAAAGAAATAAGCTAATTAAGTAAGCTAAATTTATGCTTAAATGAAATGTACAAGATAAAACCTGGAATTGAAATCTCAGAACCTAGCCACTCTATCTGAATGAGTGGCTTTAAAATCATGAACCTATTGGCTACCTAGCCTCTAAACCAATGAGCTTAAAGCTCAATAAGCTGAATTAGCTTATTTCTCTAAATAGCCTCCAAATTTGAATCAAATTACCTCAAGTGATCATGTTTTGATGTAAAATGAACAAAATGAGTGAATGAATGACTTAAAACAAGGTTTTGACTGAATTTGAGCTTATTAACAAATATAAGCTTCAATGAGCTTATGATGAGCTTATGAAGTAAAAATTTCTTAAAATTGAAAACAAAGAACAAAAAAACTGAGATTAGGATTTTATTGATAAAAAATAAAAGGTACAAACGGAAATAACAATGGTACAAGTGAATTAAAACAGATTCGAAAAGCTTAAAAGACAATGCTTAAAAATAAGAAAAATACAAACTGAAAATTAAACTCACTAACTAACTAACTCTTTAAAATGAACCCTAAGTGTCCTATTTATAGAGAATTGAAGAAGAAAAGTGAAAATTTCTCGAATCTTCTATTGAATGTGAGCCGTAGATCTTTTTAAGCTTCTTTGTAGCCGTTGATGAGCTTTGGCCACGTGTTCGGGCCAATGAGATGTTGCCAGGTGTACGTTATGACATGTAAGTGGTTTAATACGAGGTGGTGTTAAATGTGGAGGAGCGGGGAAGAAACGGGAGTGATTTGGGTTTTTACGAATTTTGGGCGGGAAATATGGTTGGAAACAGTTAGGGGAAAATTAAACCGCGTGTCTTGTTTGAAAGTTTAGACTAATTGCACAATCAGTCCTTGTGTTTCTTTTTATAAAGTGTAGTGTAATATAAGTTCAAAAGTTGTCAATTCCGGCCCTTGTACTTGATACTTTTATTTTCCTCTTTAAAAGCAACTTTTATCTTTTGTAAGATTAGTCCCTTGAACTTAGAAACTTCCAAATAAGCCCTTGTAATCTTGAAACTTGTCAATATTGGTCCTTGGCACTTGATAATTGAGACTTCATTGACTTTCTTCTCTTGATCACTTGTCTCTTCCGTTTCTTGTCGGTTTTGGCTCGTTTTTGCTCACTTTTGTATTTACATATCCAGTCCTGCACAATAGACACAAAAGCACACAAAATTCTATCCTTTTGGCATTATTTGGCTTTTATTTGGTAAAATCCCGGGTATTTTATGTATACAATTAAGCATTTATCAAAATTCCCCAAACTAAAGGATTGTCGTGTCCTCACGCAATGTTATTAAGTGTAAACTTTGTAAACTAACAAGTTTCCAAAATGCCCTTGTTTTCACCTTTTATGAATCACCTTTTTTTTAACTTAAGCTTTTTCTCAACATTTAATCTCATGGAAACACATTAATGGCAATCATTGCAATTTTGCAACTTTTAGGCTCATTGAAATAGGCTACTCCCGATTAATAGAGCACAAAAGAGGAAAATTCGTCTTCCCTGACTTTTCACTAGACTAAACAAAGCTATTAAACAAGATCATTGTCAATATAAGTCCAAATGGTTAAACTCTTATACTTACAACTTGTGAACGTTTGATTCGCTGAAACTCACCCCTTTTTATACATATATAAGTGTAAATATATAGATATAGTACAAGGATCAGGATCCGCGAGACCAAGAAAACCGGAAGCAGTATAGAGTGTTCCCGGGTCGTTATGTCCCAACGAGGCTGGAATGGAAAATCGAAAGACGATTGATGATTTGTGTTTGAATGTCACAGGGAATGATTTAGCACTAAAACTGATAATAATAAGCAAAAGCACATAAAAATAGCAAGAGAATAAGCTGGAACAAGAATAAAAACTAGGAATGACAAAAACACTTTAACACTTTTACACTAAGGCACAAATAAGCTAATCTAAATCTAAATAAGCAAATGAAGCATACAATTAAGCTAAATTAAACAAGAGAAACACAACAGTACTAACAATCAGTACCACCAGTATTAACTACCAGTATTAACTTAGAGTTAGTACTGCTAGTTATAAGTTAGTACTGTTGGCTAAAGGTTAGTACTGCTAGCCTCAACAAAACACAATTAAACAAGAAATAAGCAAATAAGCTAAAACAGGAGGTTAACTACCCAAAATAAGCACTTAAGTAGTTTTATTATTCTATATTGGATTGCTTCATTGGACAGAAAAAATTAATGCTTTGCATTAGGAAATGCTTATTGCATTCTTTTTATAATTATATTTTTGGTGATGGAAAAAATTTCACTTTAGAAAATCAATTATAAATTTGAACCAAAAATTTACTTACATATAAATGATCTACTTTTCAAAATGTAAGACTTTTTCTAAAGAACATTGGTTTATTAGTTAAATTAAAAAGAGCACGTATGATTAGGTGTGTTTAAAGAGCCTTGTGGGAGTAAAAAGACACAATTCATTTTATAAGCTTGTAGGTTTCAAATAACCTTGCTCAAAGCAAATACACTTATATTTAACTACAGCCCAGCTCTTGTTCTTCCATTTTAAAAAATCCAATGGCAATAGGATTTGTGAAAGCTAGCCCATCAAAAGGTAGGTTTTAAGACTAGCTAGGCATTTTCACCTGGTCAAGTCAAAAAATTAATCCTATCGCTACTCACCAACTGATTACCAAAAAGTGGTGTTTTTCACCAAACTAAGCTTCTATTGAGCTTCTCTTGTAAGGCAAAAAATTTTAAATTTTCCCAATTTTTTCTCAAAAGGTTTCAAAACCAATGGTTGCGTGAAGTGCAAGTCAATATCGAAGATATCCTTCCCCAAACTAAAATGAAACATTGTCCTCAATGTTTGAAAAATAGGGGTCAAAAGGAATCTAAACAAAAATTCTAAGGTCATGCCAAAAGAATAGATGTTAGTTCGATAAAGACAAGGATAAAAGATTTCCCACTTTATGAAGAGAAGATTGGAGACCATCAATGGAAATTGTGGGCATTGCTTTGTTCTTCCACAATATTGAACATAATACTCCAATATCCGGAAAAAACTAGACACCAAGCAAAAACAACCAACAAGAACGAAAGAGAACAAGCTTCCTCTCATCATTTTACATTGTGAAATACAAACTTTACACTTTAAGCAACTAGCAATTGTAAATTAAACTTAATCTAATAGGGTAGGTTAAGTTGTAAGGGTGTAACAAAACAAATACTTGGTGTAAATTCCTAAAGGATTGGCTCTACGGGTTTTTCTAGTGGATCATCACTCTAAAGATGAGAGTGGAAAAAGGTTTAAACGGGAGGTTAACTAACCGGTGTAGTTAGTTAATAAGCAACATGTAAAGGCGATTTGGGTGTAATCCTAAGATTTACCAATTTAAACAAGTTACTCCATCTAAATCCATAGTACTCATCACTGTGGTCTCGAGTGATATACCAAGCCAACTTCTAAAGTCTACAACATCACCAACACACTAATATTTTGTGGAATTTGGGTAAACATTTAGAAACGGAAATGTTAAATCCTCACAATATCTAACAAGGGTTATTGTGTGTGGCTTATGTAACATATAATTTCAAAAAAGTATGCTTGAATTTTTTTAAATTTGAGTATAATTTAAGCATTTTAGTGTGAAAAATAGGACAAGTAAATATTCTAATTCCATCCCCCCACTTGAATTTTACAACGTCCTCGTTGTATATATAAAACATTAAATACGGGAATTTAAAAAGAATTAGAATGAGAAACTCCCGTGGTATTTGCTCGGTAGATTCTCCAAGTTGAGTTTAATTGAGCAAGATTGTGTGCTGAAAAAGCGTCTGAATCCTAGCACGAACAGCACACACATAGAATTCCAGAAAATATGCATTCCCACCAACATCGTCGATATTCTTTTCTCGATGGTCCTTTACAAAAAATTTAGGAAGAACCAAGTGCATTCCTATCTTGGTACCTACGGTATAATTTTAAACTAAACTTAAACGAACTAATTACGAGACAGACTGTGGATACGACGTATCATAGTTAGTGAATACGCCGAATTCAAAAATCTGACAATAATGTTTCTAAAGTGCAATAAAATAAAGACTGATAACGTCCAGTCAATCAATACGCCGTATGGTATGGAGCGGATACACCGTATTGATGTTTGGGAAGATAGACTCGATAACAAAATTAAATAACAATTCGGGTTGTCTCCCGGGAAGCACTTTTGTTTACAGCGAAGTTTTTAAGTTAGAATTTTCTTCATCTTCCACTCTATTTGGTCTCATGCACGCTAATGTGCCCGCTTGTGAGCCATTCTTCCGTCTTCGCATTTCGAATGTAATTGGGTCCGAGATTTAAAACTCCTTTGTAGAACCCCTTAAGCTTTTGATATGCATGCGAGATTCCATTCTTCACATCTTTCTCACTTACCTTTAGTAATGGTGGGATCTTGTTACATTGCTCATTGGTGTGGTTTTTAAACCTTGGATGTGATCGCACCATTTGGTAAGTTACTTCATCATCACCATTGTAAAGGGTAATAATCCCTTCGAAACGTTTTGCTTTAATTCCAACTTCTCTTAAGAACGGTTCTCCAACAATAATATCGCCCATTCCTTCATCACGATAAGCATCCATATCCTCTAAAACTGCAAAATCAGTCATAACAAAGAAAGTTCCAACAAAGATATGCACATTCATTAAGGGTACGACATTATCCCCTTTGTACACATCATATTTTGCATTATTGAATTATGAAATTTTCTTGACATTACATTGACGTATAATAACGGGTAGAAGTTGACGTATGTAAATTCAAATCCTATCATACATGAAAACTTTAAGTTGTGGGCACAATCTATATGGATCTTCTTATCATCGTCACAATAACTAGGGTAATCATCAATTCCAATATCAAGATCTTCATCCCTAGTTCTAAATTCCTTAATTACCTCACCTTCCTCAATGGTGGGCATCAAATCATCTCCTTGATTTCTCCTAAGCTCGAATGGTTCATTTAGATCATTTAATTCAATGTAATCTTCCAAGAAATGGTTTAATGATCTATTTAACACCAAAGTCTCTCCTATAATCCTAGCTTCTAAATCAAGTTCCATTTTTTCTCTTAAACTTTGCATGTAGACCCTCTTAATTAAACTACTAGCAGGTTTAATACTTTTGAAAATAATCTTTTCTACCCCAACTCTTAAAGTAATCTTTCTTTCGTAAACATCAATCTTAGCACGAGCGGTAGACAAAAATGGTCTTCTGAGGATCAAGGGCACTTTGATATCCTCGGGCATATTAAGAATTATAAAGTCTACTGGGTAATTAAATTTACCAATTTCTACTAGTACGTTTTCAGCTATTCCTTTTGGATATTTCACAGTCCTATATGCCAATTCCACTGTTAACCTGGTGTGAGCTAATTCGCCTAATCCTAAGTTAAGGTAGGTCGAGAGAGGCATAACACTACCACCTAGACGCCTAAGTTAACAAGGCAGTTGTCACAAACAAACATCACTAAAAAGCAAGGTAAAGTGAAACTCCTTGGTTCTTTCTCCTTTCGGTAAGGTGAAGTTGTATATGGTGAAGCCTCCATAAGCTTCCGAGAATTTTAAGTCCTTATATCCCTGCTTCTTCATCACAAATAATGATTAACCAAATGAATTGAAAAGGAAGCCCCCCCCCCCCCCCCCCGGCCGACATTTGCCTTGACTTGTACAACAGTGTACTGTTCAGTCCAGTGGATACGGCGTATTGGAATGATCCAATACGATGTATCGAGTGCGAATCAGCTTCAATAGTGGTAGAAATCGACTTGACTTGATCTCTCGGGTTTGTTTTAGTTGAGCTTGGTAGGCTTCTATGTAACATTTCGCATTTTCAGGTCATTTTACGACTCTAATTATTTCCTCAATAATTACTATTAGCTATTTCGTGTCTCATTTCATATAAACCACCTAGTTAAATAGCGTAAGTTAAAATAAATGGCTATCGTAATCAAGCATCATTCAAGCAAATATTGTCATTCAATAAGTGTTATATTATTAATAGGAGGATAATAATTAGCATTTCAAGTTTTATTTTCACACTTTACGTAAAACACATCCGGTTCACGTTTTAGGCATCCATGCATGCATATAACCTTAGAAACCCATCCATATGTCAAAAAATACCCACCATAATACCCTATACCCAAAATTTACAAAATATATTCACCATATACATACATACACGGTTACTACATACAAACACCCATACCACATCCTAATTAAATCAAATAAGCTAACCACTCCCCACTACAAGCCTTAAACAAGTATATCTATTAACCAAAGGATCATGAACCCTAAAACCAAACTCCTATGTTTATTTTATAACATTATGGGACGACTAGGACATAAAACACAAACAACCATGTTTAAATTTCATTTCAATCCCATTTACATAAAACCTTCAAGTATAAAATCAAACCATGGGTATTTTATAACATTCCACCCATTTCTTCATCAAATTTATAAAATCCCTTCATATACATATATACATACACGTCCATATACTCTCTTCATCACTACAACACCTTAAGCTCCCAAATTAAATCCCTACATATCCCACTATAAACATAAATAACATTATTAATTGTCTAAATGATCAAAGCTTAACAAAACCACCAAACCTTGTCCCCAAGCTTGCCCATAATCGGCATGAAATAAGGAAAATAGGAAAGAGAAGATGTCTCCCATGTATGAGACTTTAGTCACTTCAGTAAACAAGCCTAATTCTTACACAACCTTCACCCTAATACATTAGTTTAATCACAAAACCATACTTTGTCTCCTCTTTTTGACACCATAACCGGTTACACATTGCCAAGACTCAAAAATCATTCGTTGGTTTCATAAAAGAGGTTTATGCTTTGTATTCAACTATAATTTGTAAGTCCCCCTTAGTGTTAAACATTTCACACACTTCTCTTATTATCAAGAAAGTAGCAAAAACCTTCTCTTTGTCCCTCTTTGTACTCACAGGTCCAAACAGCCACACGAAACCCCCCATAATTCAAAACCCCAATCATAATCAAGTATTCCAAGATCATTACTAAGCCATATTAAGGTGTATTGAAAGAGTGGTGAGGGAGAAACAAACAAAATTCAAGTATTGTTATATTATTTGCAAGATTAATCAAGAAGGTTTCAAGTAGGGTTAGGTTAGATCAAACAAAGGGTTTGAATAGGTTAGACTTGTGTTCATCACCATCTTCATTTACTCAAAGTTATCATAAAACTCATACTTTCAATTTCTTTATTTTCATGTGTATATAATTGTTATATAGTTTAATCACCACCTAGGATTAATTCATGAGTTTGTAAAATAAAAATAAACCCCAATATGGTTCGAAATTATTTTTCATATGAAGTTATGATGTTAAAATTATGCTAATATGTTTAAAACAAGGATTCACAAGTAAGGGATAATTATTATAATTATTGGTTAAGTTATGAGTATTTATTTAATTATAAAGTTTACATAGTTAAATAAATAGGTTGGACACTTTTTGTAGACATTATGGACATAATATGATGGACAATATTTAAAGGGCTTAAATTATACCCAAGATATGCTATTGTATAAATTAGAGGAATTGTGATAATTTATTTGAGTTGAAAATACTTAAAAATCAAGTTATATAATTATTTATATAAAACATTAAAACAATAATTCGACCCCCAAACTGTTGGTTTGATATTTTTATAAAAAAGTACATATTATGAGCTTTCCAAATCTATAAAGAACTCGCGAAACGGATAAATAACAAAGGAGTTATGATTTTTACAAGATATACATTTATAAAAGTATTTTTATAAAAGAAAGTTATAAAAATATATGAATTCGAACCTGAGTAAAATATTTTATATTTTTCTGTAAAAGTATATTTTATAAGGATTCTAAAAAGGTAAGAAACTTGAAAAACCAATCCATAATGAATTAGTTATGACTTTTTCATGTTTAATTAATATAATAACCAAAAGTAACTTTATAAAAAGTGATTTTATAAAAACCATTATTTTTACAGTTTTCTACAGTAAACATGGACCCTATTAAGTGACATAAAATTTAATTATAAAAACATGGACATAAAGAACACTAAAAACGGAATTAAAACGAATAAGTTACGACATTTTTAAGTTATAACAATTAATTATATAAAAGTAGTTTTATATAATTTATAAAATAATATCATGGTTACTGTTCATCAGTAACAATAATATTACAAATATTACATTTGATTAGTATTTTCAAATACGAAACCATGGGTATAAATAACATGCAAAACGAAATTAAAACGAATAAGATACGATAATTGCAACAATTAATTATATAAAAGTAGTTTTATATAATTTATAAAATATAATAAAGGTTACTGTTCATCAGTAACAATAATATTACAAATGTAGTATTTTCAAATACGAAACCCCGAATATCAATAACACGCAAAACGGAGTTAAAACAAGAGAGATACTAAACTAGTAAGTTTATATACTTCTAAAAACCCTCTTGTGCACTATTTTTATAAATATATAAAAATACATATTTCAAGTGTTGGAAATATACATACAAGTATTATTAACACTTAATTCAATCAATGGACAAGTATAACATCTTTACAAACACATTTAGGTGGTGATGTAACTCTATAAGATTATATATGTATAGTTATTCAAGTGCATTATATTCATACGACCTACGTTAAATAGGTTGCATTCGGACTATCAAGTGACGAGTCACTCACTTGCTATATCATACCTTCATTCGCCTAAGGTGAGTTTATAGTCCCCACTTTTATACTTTTTCAATCATTTATCAAATCTCGGGGATGAGATCATGTTTGTTTTCAACATGGATGCAAGTACATTTTAAATTCAAATATTACGAGTTTGCCTAAGTAGCTATAACCCACTATGCCCATTATCATGAACTGTTAATTGCATGGATGTAATTGTTAATTGCATTATGTGAGCGCGAATGTTATGAATAGATCTATTTGGGATTAACATCCCCGTTCGGGCAAGTAGCGCTTGCTAGTTTACCGGTTGGCCAGAAACGACGAACGTATACCATTTGGATTCATGGATGTTACGGGTTGAACATCTACATTGGGCAAAGTCATTTATGTGTATTTTAAATACATACATTGTTTAGCTTCGGTGTCATGAGCTTAGTGCATTTCGTAATACATTTTTGTGATATTGTATTCGTTACTCTATTACAGGAAAATCTTGCTATCCGCTTCATTAAATTCATAAACCTATAAATTCACCAACATTATTGTTGACAGTTTAAACATGTTTTCTCAGGTCAATAAGGTACAAGTCACGGATACATTGGCTGGTCGTCATTTGAAGTCACATTATCATAAAGATTTGCATGCATTACATTTTGGAACATTGTTATGTTGTGAAATCTTTACTTTTCCAAGATAAACAAGTTAAGCCCATGAGCTTTTTGTAACGAACCATTTATGAAATCCAATGTATCAGATTTTAAACGACCCTTATAATGGTCGTTCTCATATCTTGTGATATTGATCTATGAAGTAATGCGCCCGGAACATCATATTCCGCTGTGGCCCATTTTGGGGGTGTTACAGATTGGTATCTAGAGCCAAGGTTATAGAGAACCAGGTCAAAAAAAATTGCTTGGTCTATAACCATTTTCAAACATTGTGTCATTCAAAAGTTTTCAAAGGGACATACATACAAACAAGTAGTGTTGCATCTAGTATACATACTTACATGTCATGCATCATTTTAGCATTAGTTGATTATACTAAGTGCTTACATAAGTTATATACGTGTTACTATTACATTACGTATATTACTGCTTGTTCTATATAATATACTTATACAAGTTTATATTATGGTTACAGATTTGCCATGTCATCAGACAACGCATCGTCCGCTGTTACCTATACATCCGTATCTTCTGATTCAAACGGACCATCATCATGGGGTATTCCACTCGTGAATGCCGGCGAGCTTCCGGAGATGGACCCGTACGAGGAGGTTGCCCAACAAGGGCAGGCACACCCACTGTCACCTGCCTATGTACCTGATCCCATGGAGTTGGATGAGCATGTACCAGTATATGTTCCGGAGCCAGAGCACCCGGAGTACCATGCACCATCAGATGATGACATTCAGGTTGAGGATCAGCCTTATGCTGATGATGCTTCACCGACTGCTGAGTCACCTGGATACATTGCTGACTCGGATTCGATGGAGGAGGATGATGATGAGGATCCCGAGGAGGATCCCAGCGAGAAGCATGAGCCCGAGGATGATGACGATGATGATGATACAGATGATGAGGATGAGGAGCCCACTGAGGAGGAGGAGGAGGAGTACCTAGCTCCAGCCGATTCTTCTTTGGTACCTGTTGTTAACCCTGCTCCCTCAGCTGGGGATACAGAGGCATTTGAGACTGATCAGACTAAGATCCCTTTTTCTCAGACACGTCTCCGTAGGGCACGGAAGACTGTTCGACTTGAGCCACCTATGTCGGCATCCATAGAGGCACGCATTGCTAAGCATGTTGCCGCACCTATACCACCTACCAGCCCTACCTATGACCAGGCACCACTAGGTCATAGGGCAGCCGTGATCCGTATGAGAGAGGACATCCCCGAGGAGGACCAGCCACCTCAGAGGAGATTTGTACTTACTGCTCCCCCATCTGGGTGTAATGTAGCAGAGAGTTCAGTTGCTCCTGCTGCTAGAGCACCTAGAGGTCAGTATGATTTTGTTGATGTTATTGTTGTTGTTGAGGGTTTGATTCGTAGCCCTGGTCATGATGTCCGAACTATTGATAGAGTTGCTGACAGAGCTGAGGATGTTGGTTATGTTAGAGCCTTACAGGATTTTTTTTGAGGCGTTAGGATGATGACTTCCATGAGAGGAATCAATTTGAGGGTGACTAACCAAACACAGGTTCGGCAGGCAAAAAAGAGTGGATTTTTCTGATAACAGCTTCATATGCTTTGAACTGACCGCAGAGACATTAGGCTCGAGATTGATGTAGTGAGAGGTCAGAGGACTGCTTACGAGACAGAGTTACATGAGGTACGCCAGGCTTACCTTAGGTCTAAGGCCCAGAACAGGGCATTGTTGGCGCGACTTGAGACACTGGAGACACACATGACTCGTATGGAGTGGCAGCGCCAGAGAGCTGAGGATGATGCAGCCAGACAGATCATGCGTACCCATGTGCTAGAGGCTAGAGCTCGGATTGATACGGTGGAGGACACCGGTAGTAGCTGTTAGTTGTGCTTTTCATTTCTAGTTATCTTGTATAGTCTATTAAGCGTTATGGGTAAATCCCAGCTAATAGGCTCTAGGAAGTATTTTCATTTTTCTGTACTAAAGATCATTGTGGTCATATTTGTATCCAACACAAATCATGTATGATTCGAACATTTATATTATTTATGAAACGTTGATGTATGATGTTATGGTTGATCTCATTTTATTCATTTTCCATGGTGTTGTGGTGTAATTATTATTATCATATCCATTTGTATCGACATTGTGATTATATCTCACGTACATTGTATTCTTGTGATTATTAGAATCATGCCTGTAACAAGACAAGGAACAAACGACGCCATGACTCCAGAATCCATTCAAGCTATGATCGATCGGGCAATCCAAAGAAACTCTACCCACACGCAGGATGATGCAAGCCACAATTCGGGTGGAGGACTCAGACGACCTGTGCAACCTGCACGTGTCTGTTCCTACCCCGACTTCATGAAATGCCAACCCTTAAATTTCAAAGGAACTGAAGGCATTGTGGGCTTGTCTCAATGGATCGAAAAGATGGAATCAGTATTCCACATTAGCGGTTGTGCCATTGAAAATCAAGTGAAGTTTGCTACCTGCACTCTGCTAGGTGCTGCACTAACCTGGTGGAATGGTCATGTGAGAACCTTAGGTCATGATGCTGCCTATGCTATGACTTGGGGGACTTTCAAGAAGAAATTGACGGACAAATATTGTCCAAATGGTGAAATCAAGAAGCTTGAAATTGAACTATGGAATCTTAAGGTCAGGGGAAACGATGTTGCAGCTTACACTCAGCGTTTCCAAGAATTAGCCTTGATGTGCACCAAATTTCTTGCTGATGAAACCGCGAAGATTGATAAGTATATCGGTGGACTTCCCGATAACATTCATGGGAATGTCATGTCTGCAAGACCTAAGACTCTTGATTTTGCTATCGAGTTGGCCAACGACTTGATGGATCAGAAACTTCGCACCTATGCGGAAAGACAGAATGACAACAAAAGAAAGGCTGATGATTCGTCAAGAAACCATCACCAACAACAACACCACAAGAAGCAAAATGTAGCTAGGGCATACACTGCTGGTCCTGGCGAAAAGAAGGTCTATACTGGAGACCTACCTCTGTGCACCAAGTGCAACTACCATCACACTAGGCAATGTGCACCCAAGTGTGGAAAATGCAAGAGGTATGGCCATGCTACCACTGATTGTCGGGCCAATACCAACAACAACAATAACAACAACAACAAGAATCAGAAGGCTGGAGTATGCTATGAATGTGGTAACACCGGGCATATGAGGAGAGATTGTCCAAAGCTGAAGAACCGTGGGAATGGCAACGGGAATGGCACAGCTCAAGGAAGAGCTTATGCTTTGGGAGGAAGAGATGCTAGCCCAGACTCTAACGTCATCACGGGTACGTTTCTTCTCAACAACCGTTATGCTACAATTTTGTTCGACACTGGTGCGGATAGGAGCTTTGTATCTAATACCTTTAGTGCCTTGATTAACATTACCCCCACTATGTTAGAAAGTCATTATGATGTAGAATTAGCTGATGGGAAAATCATAGGAGGTAACATCATAATTCGTGGTTACACTCTAAACTTCATGAACCACCCTTTCAACATCGACTTGATGCCGGTCCCACTCGGTAGTTTTGACGCCATTATTGGAATGGATTGGTTAACAAAGCATCATGGAGTGATCATCTGTGACGAGAAGATTGTGCGAGTTCCTTTCGGAAGAGAAATGTTAATCTTTCAAGGAAACGGAAACAACCAAAAGAAAGAATCTCGACTGAATATCATTTCGTGCACTAAAGCACAAGAGTATCTGTCAAAGGGATGTGACGTCTTTTTGGCACACATCACTACAAAGGAAGCCGAAGACAAGTCGGAGGAGAAGCGACTTGAGGACGTGCCGATTGTCAGAGACTTCCCTGAAGTTTTTCCTGAAGACTTGCCGGGTATTCCACCAACTCGACAAGTAGAATTCCAAATTGATTTGGTACCAGGTGCTGCACCTGTAGCACGGGCGCCTTATCGATTGGCACCATCAGAAATGAAAGAACTGGCGGAACAACTTCAAGAACTATCCGACAAAGGATTTATAAGACCCAACTCTTCACCTTGGGGAGCCCCGGTCTTGTTTGTCAAGAAGAAAGACGGATCGTTCCGTATGTGCATCGATTATCGTGAGCTGAACAAGCTAACGGTAAAGAACCGTTATCCACTTCCTAGGATCGATGACTTGTTCGATCAACTTCAAAGGTCGAGTGTCTACTCGAAAATCGATTTACGATCAGGTTACCATCAGTTGAGAGTTCGTGAAAAAGACATTCCCAAGACCGCGTTTAGGACGCGTTATGGGCATTATGAATTTCAAGTGATGCCTTTTGGGTTAACAAACGCACCTGCTGTATTTATGGACCTCATGAACCGGGTGTGTAAACCTTATTTGGATAAGTTTGTAATTGTCTTTATCGATGATATACTAATTTATTCAAGGAACAAGGAAGAGCATGAAGAGCATCTCAAACTAATCTTGGAGCTACTTAAAAAGGAGGAGTTGTACGCAAAATTCTCCAAGTGTGAATTTTGGATTCCAAAAGTACAATTTCTCGGACATGTGATAGATAGCAAAGGCATCCATGTAGACCCTGCAAAGATCGAGTCAATTAAAGATTGGGCATCTCCTAAGAATGCAACAGAGATCCGCCAATTTTTAGGACTCGCCGGTTATTATAGAAGATTCATTGAAGGGTTTTCAAAAATCGCCAAGCCAATGACTAAGCTGACTCAGAAGAATGTGAAGTTCGACTGGGGAGAGAAGGAGGAAGCCGCATTTCAACTGATTAAACAAAAGCTGTGTAGCGCACCTATTCTGGCCTTGCCTAAAGGATCAGAAAACTTCATCGTTTATTGCGATGCTTCGCATAAGGGTTTGGGTGCCGTGCTTATGCAAAACGAGAAAGTTATAGCCTATGCTTCTCGACAGCTGAAGATCCACGAGAAAAACTACACAACACATGATCTAGAACTTGGAGCTGTGGTGTTCGCTCTTAAGATATGGAGACATTACTTATACGGAACACGATGCACCGTATTCACCGACCACAAGAGTTTACAACATATCTTGGATCAAAAAGAGTTGAACATGAGACAACGGCGTTGGTTGGAATTACTTAGTGATTACGATTGTGACATTCGTTATCACCCGGGAAAGGCAAACGTTGTTGCTGATGCCTTGAGCAGGAAAGAACGGTCTAAACCTTTAAGAGTTCGAGCCTTAGTCATGACTATTGGGTTGAATCTTCCTAGACAAATCCTAGAAGCTCAAACCGAAGCATTAAAACCTGAAAACCTCACTGCTGAAGATGTTGGGGGCATGCTCCGACAAGACCTTACAAAGGAAAGATTGAAACCCCGTGCGGACGGAACCTTATGTTTAAACAACAGGAGTTGGTTACCGTGTTATGGCGACTTAAGGACTCTAGTCATGCACGAGTCTCATACGTCAAAACATTCTATTCATCCGGGTTCAGACAAGATGTACCAAGATTTAAAGCAGTTGTATTGGTGGCTAATATGTGCTTAATTACACATATTTTATATCTAATAAAACGAGCCTAAATGACCAAAAATAGACAAAAAATACCCAAAATATGTTTGTTTTGCTTTGTATACTGTGCAGGTATTAGATATCGACAAAAGGATGAAAAACAGAGTCAAATCGGACAAAACCGAGCACGGATTCGAAAAGAGCTAAAAAGTCAAAAGTCATGGTCAAAAAGTCAACCCCGACAAAGTCAAAAAGTCAACCAAAAGAAGAAAACACAACTTGAGGGACCAAAATTGCCAAATCAAAAGTTGTGTGTCATGGTGGAAAACTACAAGGACTGAAACTGCAATACTGGTAAAATATAACTTGAGGGGGCAAAACTGCCAAACCCCTCAAGTTATATTAACCCAAGGACCTCCTATGTAATTACATATATAACTCTGAGGGGCCTTTCCTGCCAATTTCCTAAACTTGTACCACACAAGGACGAAAATTGCAAACCAGCTTATAACTTTCAGGGACCAAAGCTGCCATTTCACCAAACTCACCCCTGTTATCCCTACCCTTTTATAAAACCCTTCTTCCCGCCATTTTCCTGCTTCTCTTCCCCAAAACAAAATCCTTCACGTGATCACCTTCCCTCTCCCCAAAACACTCAATCTCCATGTTTACCCAGATAAAACCTTCACCTCCCCTCCACTAAACCCCTAATCCCATTTGGCAATCCCACACTTTTCAATGACTAAACCAATGGCTGAGATGATTCAAAGAAGCACAAGATTCGATCAATGCTTTAAAATTACTTGGGATTTTCTCCTCACACAAGCTAACACAACAAGCACACAAGCAAAGAAAGCTCACTGGCGCAAATAAAAAAGACAGAGAAGACCATGCCAAGGGGTGGGGGGGGGGGGTAGATAAGCACTGTAACTTGCCTTTAATTTAACTTATTATCCCAGCTTATTTTACGTATTAATGTAATTTAAATTCCAAGTTTTTTACCATACTTTCAAGATTATAGTCAATATACATTTTATCAAGTTATTTCAATCTCTGTCCTTTAAAACTTATTGCTCTCAAGTTATTTTTATGTTCACAAACCATTCTACAAGCTCTCTTAAGCTTATAAATTCTGTTTTACTCATAAAAGTTTTTACAAGAATTTGTGTGAGATTAATGTTCCATATATAAAAGCTCGGTTAAGCTATTTGGGTAAAAAGCCAATACTAGATGGGCTTAGGGGATTAATTAGCTACATAAGAAGCTCTTTTGAGCGGTTCACTCAGTTTAAGCCAAGGACAAAGGTTCTCCCCCTCTCCCTTTTACTAATTTTCTAGCTCAACTCCATTTTCAGCTTAATTACTGTTTGACTAATAAATTGCTTATTAGTGCTTATTTCATGTTCCCTTTAGCTTATCTGTTGTTATTTCATCTTGGGTTATAACTGTTGTCTCATAAGTTACCTTAAATTAGCTTGTTTTAGTTTAAATATGCAAATTCTGTTTTTAAGGGGGTGTTTGGGTCAGGGTCCAAAATGGGTCAAAAATGGTTGTTAGACCATATTGGCAATTAAACCAGCTTTGCCTAGCTCATTTGCTCAGAGTTAATCAGTTTTTTTTAGTTTCTTAAGTTAAAAAGTAATTTTAAGTTATTTTGTGCAAATTGTATAAACCTGTGGAACTGTTTTCCTTTTAAATGTTTTATATCAAACCCTTGGATTAAAGCCTTTTAAAGTCTTGTTCTTACTCCCTTTTAGAGCCATAATGCAGTAGGATTTAAGTACCATTAGTTTTATTTACCTAGGATAAAAATGCCTGAGGTTTTTCTTGCCTTTTAATTGTCCTTAGTTCAGCAGCTTAGTTTCATAAGCTCCCTTTAGAGTTAATGCTTGATTTTTGGTTTACAAGCTCATTAGAAGCCAATTTCAATCTGTTTTAGCTTAAAAAGCATTTTACATCTTATTTAGTTAACTAAAAGAAGGCCTGCAGTTTGCTATTTGTCTTTAAGAAAAGTAAAAAAAATCAGCTTATGAAGTGATGTAGCTTTTTCTTAGCATAACTTTCTTTCAAACTCTTTCCTAATTGCTTATTCTTGTAGCACTTAGGATAAGCTTTTCATAGGTTTAGCCCCTTTGTGCCATAAGTTATCCCAATTAGAGTCTTAAAAAAATCGCTCCATAGTGTCCCCTTTGAGCTGTTTGGCTAAGCAGTCTTGGCCAAATGGCTTATTTGGCTTTTCATTGATTTCTAGTCTGTTTTCTTGGCTTATTCTTTTTCATAAGTGCTCATTAGTTATTGCTAATCATCTGCTTTTGCTTATTTGTCCTTTCCATTTGCTTATTTCTTTCTTTAAAGCTTAAAAATAGTCATACATTCCCTTTTCTTTTTAAGCCTTCTGTTGATTTAAACTTACTTTTCCAGCTTATTTAGTTGTTAGATTTTAATTCATAAGTGCTTATTAGGTGAGGTTAGATAATCCCTTTCAGCTTATTTGTTAATATGTTAGCTTATTAGTCCAAAAAGCCAAAAAGAGATAAGCCATTTGAGCTTTGTGCATATTTAGTAGCCTGTCTGTTTTCATTTGCTTTTTCCTGCTTATTTTTAAGCATTCATAAAAAGTCTCAGTTGCAAAAAGTGCTTAATTTTGTGTGTTTAACAAAGTTGTAAAAGAAAAAAAATGATTTTCAAAAAAGGAGAGGCACAGGGGTCGAACCTGTGACCTCTCCCTTCTATAGTGAACGCCTCACAAACACACACCACAACCAACTGCCCTTGGGTCTTTCACATGTCATAGCTTGCACAATCTATATATAAAAGGGCTGTTTAGCCCGTTAAGCTTATAAGCTTTTTAAGCTTTTTAACAGCTTATTGCAATAAGCTGGTTTCCCCAGCTTAATTTTCTTAGAATGTTTGATATTTTTCTGTAATTTTTGTAGAATTTTTTATAAACGTTTGATATTTTTTATAATTCATTTTCTTTCAAAACTAAAAAAATTCATAAAAAATAAAATATTAATCAGAAAAATATAAACTTTTTTTAAAAATTTTCTTTTTTCATATAGTTTCTATGAAAAATATTAGTTTTCTTGTAGGGTCATTTTTCCAAAGTTTTATTTTTTAAAGAACGGGATTCATTCCCGTTCTTGTCTTGACTCGTTTTTGGTCCAAACGAACTCCGTTTTTAGTCTAGTTTTTTTTAAACTTCGTTTTTTTAAACTTCGTTTGATCGTCAATCCGTCATTCGATTTTCCATTCAAGCCTCGTTGGGACTTAACGACCCGGGAATCATACTTCCGGTTACGTATATATATATTTTATTTTGTGAACTCTTGACCAAACCTTGGCTAAAGGTATTTGGTTTATTGTTTGCTTATATATATATATATATAGATTCTAACGAATCAAATTTTTGGCGCCGTTGCCGGGGAGGCTGAAAACGATTATCGTTACGTTTGACAATTTGTGTTTGAATCTGTGAATATTTTCTTCTATAAAAAAATACAAAAATATTTTTCATTTTCTTTTATTAGTATAATTATCATATAAAAACAAACCAAAAAACCAAAAATATAAAAACATTGTCGCTCTTGAGACCACATGTTAACCTATATCATTCCATCATCATCACACGAAAGAAAGGAAAAAACTAGAGAGAGAAAGAGGGTTTTAGAGTGAGAAAGAAAATGAAAGAAAAGGAAGAAAAATGGTTATTGCACTAGAGAGAAAATGTGAACAACAACCCTTCCTAACAAGCTAGAAAGATGTATTTATACCCTAAGAGGGTTCGGGCCTTCATAGGATTTCTATGGGCCTACTTGGGCCAAAACATAGTAACTAGTAGGCTAAAAGCCCGTAACTTAGGCTCAATTAGCTTAAACAATTCCCGTAAACTAATGGTTTCCTATACAAGGCTCGGGAATAAATAATGACCATCACTTTACTAAAAATGAGGCTAACACAAACCATTTTGTATCGAAACATAGAACGTAAGTCATTCCTAATTCATCAAGCTATGAAGGAAATAAAACTGAACCCAAAAATTAAAGTGCAAGTGAGTTCCATCCATAAGAACCTTGTAAATTGAGATTTTAGTGAGGATGGTGACCATGAACAGAATTGCAGGAATCCACAATCCCAAAAGTGATGCGAAAATGTTCGCGTAAGGCTTGTAATTTGTTATACAATCAATTCTATTATTTTTAAACCAAGCCTATAACAGCGATTTGATGATGTAAATTAATTTTTAAATAGTTTTATAATGCACTAGGTAAATATGGCAAAAACAGGTTTTAAATCAGGTATATATTTCATTATGATTTTTAGTTGGGTAAATATAGCTGATGACATCAAATAACGTCTATTTATAGCATCATTTATCCCGACTATATTGCTCATTTTACATTATTTATGCTTAAATTGATATTTAATTGCTTATATATATGATTAGCAGTAATTATTGAGCAATCAATGAAAGTTAATCAAAAGATACGCATTTTAGAGCATAAACAAAGAGTTCAAGAAAGTCTATTGATCTGACAACCAATACGTCGTATCATTCTAGTAGCATATGCCGTATGCAAGACTTTGACGAACTAAAAGACACTCCTCTAATGATTGACTCTTATACATTTGATATGTGCATGCAATCTTGGGGTAGGTCAAGCTATGCTAGAGTTATGATTGAGCTTCGAGCTGATGTGGAGTTGAACGATAACATTGTCGTGGCTATGTCTAAAATTACTAAGGAGGGCCATTATATATGTATTGTCCGTGTTGAGTATGAGTGGAAACCTCCTAGGTGTACGTCTTGTATGGTTTTTGGACACATTCTTGAGGAATGTCTGAAGAATACATGTGCTGGTGAGAAGAAGACTCTCAAGAAGCCTAGTCAAACTTCTCGAGGTGTTTCGGTTGGTTTGAAAATAGGTTTTAACCCTCAGAAAGAATATAGAACTATTCCCAAAAAGCCTACTGCTAGTTCTAGCAGTAATAAAAAGAAAGGTGTGGTACCTACTATTGAGGTTAGTAATTCAAATACACTTGAAGTTCTTAATTCAGTCGATAATGATGTGGAGTTAGGTACCAATAGGGGGACTACTAATTTGGTAAATAACGGGGCTACATCAAGTGGATCCTCTTTTATGAAAGTCGATAATAGTAGTACTAATACTACTCCTATTATTGATAAAATCAGGAAGTTTGAAGAATTATTTACTAGTGGGAAAGCTACTCTTGTGGATGAAGATGGTAATCCTTTGAAGAAGGTAGAGTTTCCGGATGATTATGATAGTGAAGATAAGGTTGCATCAGTTGATAATGATATGGCTCGTTCTATGGCCTTAGAAAGGGTAGGTTTTGGCACTCAAAGTGTGCTGGAACAATGAAGGGATTCTTATGGTAATGGTGACTATGATGAAGACCCATACGATGATAATATGTACGAAAGTCAGGATTTTCCTCAAGAGCTTCAAGCTATATGCGATAATCTGGATATCCGAGTTCGAGGTCGCAAGAAGAAATAAATTTATGTTTCTTTTGTCTAGTCATTTTGTGTACCTTTCTTTTAGGAAGTAGCTTTGCCCATGTAACGGGCAGAGATGTGGGACTCACCCTCATCCCTTGTACTTAAATGTTTAATGGCGTAATAAAATTTAGCGAGGAAACCATTTACCCAAAAAATAAAAGACCATTGTCTGACTTTGAAGAATACGCTGTATATACATCAATGATATGTCGTATATAATACTTTAGTCAATGAAGGATAACCAACTGGTTTTACATCATATGTGGTATCCATCAAGGATGTTATGTCATATCCGTGACCTAAACTTCTCTCAAGCATCCACGAAGAGAAGATCTATACACTGTATCCAGAAGAAATTCATACGTTGTATTCAAGTATAAGTCACGGAATATTCCGGAATATAATAATCGTGGATCTTACACCAAGAAACCCCAATACGTTATATTGAACCCTTTCAATACGGCATAGCGACCAAGTTTCAGACTCTATAAATACCGAACCCTAATACGAATTTCTTATGATGCATAAAGAGTTTTAACTACCAATTTCGGTTTTCAGAAGAGAAAAGAAGCCAAGAAGATCTTGCAAGTGCTTCAATCCACAGGAAACCCTTGTAATTTCTATACTCTAAATATGCGTTTGGTTTTTTAGAATCGTTCGATTTAATTATCATTTAGTTTACTTTAATCGTTCATCTATGACATTTGTTTAGATACAATAGCTATTGGCTAATACCTTTAGGTGTTAACCATGTTTATGATAATTTAATGTTTGGTTTGTTTATTTAAGATTGCATGCTTATTCGTTGCATGTTGATTATGTTTATCAACTTATACTCATTTACGTGCTTAAGTATGCGAACTATCATTCAATTGGATCTAGGAATATAAATAGAGCGTTAGCTAGAGTCTAGGATGGCTCTCCATACAAGCAATTTATATATCTAGAGTAATAGGATCACAAATATTGACATTTCTTTGCCCTTGGTTTAGTGAATAGATAGACAAGCAGGTGACCTATGATTAACAAATAATATTCTGATTCATTAGGTAAAGATCTAGACACTGGACTAGTAGTATATAAAGAGCCATAAAGCAGTAAGTTAGTAAAGTCTCCTAAGATAGATTATAATCAACTATGAATGCTTTAAGCGGATGTGTTTAATTATGACATAATTGGCGCATCTAGGGTTTAGGAAGAAGTACATCTTAAACCTAGGAATGATATGTCACCAACGAGATAAGATAATAATTGCACTTATAAACAAAACCTGCGTTTTATTAGATTGGATATGGTTAATACGTTTTCCTTACTATAGGCTCGACCACTTCTTTATCTTTTGTCTATCAGCTTGTGTGTGTTAATTGTCATCATTTAGATTAGATAAACCAAAACTCATGCCATTCTCTCAGGCTGAAAACCCCCCTTTTGCGTTAGTTTAGGTTTAACATAGAATAACATATAATTAATTAGGAATAACATAGATAACTAACGTATTGATAGATTTAAGTGTTAACACTCGCTCTTAGTGATCGACACCCTACTTATCAACGAACCTACAATAGATCGGGTACCCTGCCTGTTAGTGTTTGTTAATAGGTAAAGTCAACAAAATATAAATAGTAAAACTTAAATAGTAAATTACCCACACACGACGAAACACATCAAGTTTTTGGCGCCGCTGCCGGGGAGTGAGTTTGTTTAATTCTTGTTTATTAGTATTTTTAGTTTAGTTTGAATTGTATATTTTAGCATATTTATGTGTTTGTGTGTTTATGTGTTTTAACTTTGCTGAGTTTTCTGAGTCGAATACTCAATACGGCGTATTCATCTCTTTGGATACGGCGTATATTTTTTTTCTAAACCAGTACAGCGTATTCGACTTCGAACATCAATACGGCGTATTCAATTTATTGAATATGACGTATTGATCTATCTATTTGACCTTTTTCTTTCCTAGTTGATTTATTACATGAATGGAGGACTGGGATATGACTATGGAAGAATATGTTTAGTATGAAACTGAAAGAGCTCTTAGAAACGGTAAGGTGTATAACTCAGAAACTGCAACGTATGGTAAGATATGGTATGATGAAGAAAATCACTACTTAAGATTTTTTGGAATGGATTCCCAGCCATAGTCTATAATGACGCGTTAACATATGAATTAGAGTTCTCATCTGAACCTACGGTAAGTCCTCAGCATGTCGATGAACTTAATTGGAAAAATGAAACATCGTAGTCCGAATATGATGATGAGAAATACAATGTTATATCCTATAATGTTATATTTCCTTTTAACATAATTTCTGCCAATAAATTAAAATTGGACACGGACAATGATAATGATATAATCGATATCAAACAGTCTTTGAGGGATACATTTATCGAACCATTACCTAATGTAATAAGTATCGATGTTGGTACATATGCAAAAGGGTCAAATAAACTTTTGAAAACAAGTCATGATACAATTAATAAGTTTTTCGCAGCTAAAACTTTTATCAACGAATCAAGTGTTAATATCATGATTTGGAATTACTTTTACGGAGTGATTTTAATAAATCTTATAAAAAATTTATATGTGTCGTTTGGCATCCCGTTCGACCCTAAGTTGTTTTATAAGGATGGGAAAAAGCTGAGCAAGTCTAACTAAAAGACTTTTTTTGTAAACAAAAGTGCTTACCGGGAGACAACCCGGAATATAATTTTAATTTGTTATCGAATATGTCTTCTCAGGTTATCAATACAGCGTATCCAGTCCCATGGATATGGCGTATTGACCCCACCTGGACATTATCCATTTTATTTTCATGCACTTTAAAACATTATTGTCAGACTTGTCGATACG
>BQNB010014079.1:0-44075 GCA_026074375.1 Tanacetum coccineum | reverse complement strand
GGCTAAAAAATCCTCATCTTGTAACTTTGTAATTTTTCTAGCTTCTTGCTAGTTTTTTAATAAAGTGTTGTTCAAAAAATAAAAATAAAAACCCACCGCGTAAGCTGGTGGATGCAGCGCGAAGTACACCGACCAAGGCTCGGTGTCATCTTGGCGCCATCATTTTAACGTTGTGGTACCAGCTCAGGCTAAAACGCTTGAGCACCGTGTTCTCTTAATATATATAGAGTTGCCTCAACTAGGCGATTAAACCGATGACCTAACAAACTGAAGAACGACTGTCAAACAAAAAACCGAAGTTTAAAGCATTGCTTAATTTATATGGGTTTTGCTAACGAATGCCTACTGGACAGATGTTAGTGTGTAATTAATATATGCAAACTTTTCTAATTAACATAAAAATGCATTAAATTCGAGTTCATTCAAGTCAAAATCATGTTCAAATATAGCAATTTATAGGTTTATTTAATGTGTATTTAATGCAATTTTATGTGAATTAGAAAAGTTTATGTATATTAATTACACACTAACCTCTGCTCAATGACCATTAGTTAGCAAAACCCAATTTATATAAACATGTTTACTCTCGTAAACAATTTCACTCGTAATGTAGCTACACGTGTTGTACTATACCAAATTGTCTTTAGCCCAAGATTTGTTAGACCAAACATTTAACGTTAAAAATAGGATAAATGCAAAACTTACCGTAATGAACAACTTAGTTTTTATTATTAATACCACCAACTTTTTTTTTGAACGGCAACTTTATTAAAAAAAACTAGCAAGGAGCTAGAAAGACATTACAAAGAAATAAGATAGGGGTTTTTTAACCAATACTCCCAAGAAAAAACCCTATTACATCTACTAGAACACCATAAAAAGGACCAAGAAACAATGTCATCAAAAATCGTCGAACGATTAGGAGGCGAAGCGTCAAAGACCAACTGATTTCGAAGCCTCCAAATCCGCCACCAAGCAACATAAAAAACACCTTCTAAAATAGACTTGAGACGGGAAGAAAGTCGAAAGGATAAGAACCAAGCATCCCAATCCGAGAAAGAACAAATCTCCTGCCAATCCAAATCCCACCAACGACAAATTTTACGAAGAACAACCCGAGCCACGTCACATCGAAAGAAAACATGCTGAACATCCTCCATAGCAGCATTACAAAGAGGACACAGATGGGAATCCAACAAAACACCTCTACGGCTAAGATTGACTCTAGTAGGTAACCTATCACGACGAGCACGCCAAGAAAAAACATTAACTTTAATGGGAATGAATTTTACCCATCTCGTTGCAACATCCGACGAAGGGAGAAACAAGTCATCAATAAAGTTTCTGATGACTTTAACCTTGAACTCTCCATCTCCCGACAAATCACAAGTCCACCTATCTTTGGAAGACGAGAGGACAACCGAGTTCATAATTGAAGAAAGGTCATCCCACTGCTGCCGCTCAGCTCCATCACGCACGTCCCGGCGAAAAGAAGCTGAGACCGAAGAAGCTCCCATTTTATTAGCCACCACAATCTCCTTATCCAATTCGAGAGCAAACAAACGGGGAAACTGAACACAAAGAGGGGCATCAGCTAACCATATATCATACCAAAAACTAGTACAAGACCCGTCCCCAATCCGCTTCTTACAATGCGAAGAAAAATCAAAACCAGAATCTTTCAAAGATTTTACTTCACGTAAAATAGAGCACCAAATCGAGGGTTGATCGGTCACATGAAGATCAAACTTTGAGCCATAAATCGCTTGAATAACTTTATACCATAAAGAGCCATCGCCAGAAATGAAGCGCCACACCCACTACAACAAAAGAGCACGATTCAACGCGAAGAAACTTGAGACACCAAGACCACCGTTCAGTTTGGACGCTAAGACATTGTCCCAAGCTACCCACGAAATCTTTCTATCCGAAGAATCAACACCGTTGAAGAACTTACATTGATACCACCAACTTACATTTAAATTTTGTTTCAACTTGAACAACACGTTTGTACCGTTAGTTATTATGTGGCAATGTTAGTCAATTTAGGTAACGATCGTTTGAGGAAGTTGCAAAAATTGTCCCTGTGGTTTTCATATATATATTTTTTTGAAATTTTTTTTCTTTCGAAAAATAAAAAATCGAAATTTTTTCTTTCGAATCATTTTTTTCGAAAAAAAAAAATTTTGAAATTTTTTATCGATACTTCTTTTTTTCCGATTTTTCACACATTTTTTTGAAAAATTATATATACATTTTTATAAAAAAAATTCGAAATTTTTTTTATACACATAAAAAAATTTCGAAAAAAAAGAAGTTTCGAAAAAAAATTTCGAAAATTTTTAATATTTCGAATTTTTTTTCGAAACTTTTCACACATTTTTTCGAAAATTTTTATAAAAAAAATTCAACTTTTTTTATACACATAAAAAATTTTCGAAAAAAAAATATAGAAAACTTTTTATGTTTCGAATTTTTTTTCGAAAATTGTTATATACATTTTTATAAAAAAAATTCGAAAAAATCTTTATACACATAAAAAAATTTCGAAAAGTTTTTATGTTTCGAATTTTTTTTCGAAAATTTTCACACATTTTTTCGAAATTTTTTATATACATTTTTATAAAAAAAATCGAAAAAATTTGTATACACATAAAAATTTTTCGAAAAAAAATTTCGAAAATTTTTTATGTTTCGATTTTTTTCCGAAAATTTTCACACATTTTTTCGAAAATTTTTATATACATTTTTATAAAAAAAATTCGAAATTTTTTTTATACACATAGATTGTGTAAATAAATCGCTAGAGTAGAAATCGCACGATTTGATTGCTGCTATGAATTTCATGAACGCCTTAGCAGAAATCAAACACGTTTGGAGGAATGAATAGATCAAGTTAGCTTTCGCTGTCTTCTGTGCTTCTCTACACAAGTGTGAACATTCTCATTGAGAGATTCAAGGCGTCCAATATTTGCTATATTTAGCAAACAAAGGGCCGATTGAGGTTCTCGGAAACTAAATGGATATAACAGTAGCCAAAGATTAGCTAAGACTTTCGTGATCACCGTTATAAACCATCCAATCAAACTGATTAGCCGAAAAAATTCATTAACGAATTTGCATCATTAACTTTAGGAATTAAGGCGATGAAAAGAGGTTAACCCCTTGGAAACGGCTTACCAGACTAAAAAAATAGTCGGAACGCATCGCAAAATCCGCTACCGACAGACTCAATACTTTCTAAAAAAATTCAAACGATAACCATCGGGGCCAGGAGACTATTCTCGCCACGTTCCAAAAGCCTACGAATTTCCGGTCCCTAGATACTGCCCTATCCAGCTCATCCACCTGATACGAAAGATAACGATGTATGAAAAAGGAGCATTAAGTTGAGACGATATGACCGGTTGTGAAATCGTACTTCAAAGATGATTCTTAAATGCCTCCTTCACAATACTCGGCTCAGTTACACAAGAGCCCGTCGAGGAGAACGAAAAACACCATGAATAACAACTGAGACCTTTTTTATATTAATAATAACCATGAAAAGAATTTAGAATTCTCATCTCCTTCTATAGCCCATTTGATTTTTAGAGTGACCATGATCCTTAACTCTCGCAAAGTTTTAATATACTATGCAAGCGATAGGTTTAGATCCATCCGATTGAGAAGGATGTCTATCAGAAACGTTTCCCTTTCCAAGTCTTTATGCAATAGAGATCAAAATCTTCTGTAGGAGATTCTTTGAGTTATGAAGATGGAAACTTTTTATCTTTATCCACATAAACGAAAAATAGACTTTAGGTCTTGCTATTTTTTCTTGAACCCTAAAACCCCATTAGCATTGAATCAGAATGCGAAAAGACAAACCACGCATGCTCCACCCATCGAATCAAAACCTCCTCCTTAACCAAGATGATGAACCGAAACGGAGTGGACCAATTCAGGAGCAAAAACTATCCCTCAAAAGAATAGGGACGATGATCGGACAAGTGTCGGGTCAAGGACACAAAGTGAAATAGACGGATAAAGCGAAAGATAATACTTCCGTAACAAGAAAGCGATTAAATTTACTCATTTTGGTGGCTGAAGGGTTGTCGACCAAGTAAACGAGTACCCTATCCAACTTGACATCCACAAGACCAGTAGACACAATAAACGATCAAATACACCGTGCACTGAAACATTGAAAGACGAACCAAGTCTTTCACCATAGTCCTAACGTCCATTAAAGGTCACCCATTCTATAATAGCTCGCCGTTCCATTCCGTACAAGATTAGATAAATAAATCCCAAAGAGCCCTTTTGCTCCCATGGCTGTTGAGGAGATGTTTAAAACGAGCCCGCTTGTCGACATCAATACAGAATCTTGACATTACGACGGGGTCTATAACCATGTGGACGTAATGTCTACTATAAAATATCAGATAAATAGTTTAGTCGTCCATCTCTTTTTTGAAGATAGATGCCTCCCTAATAAAAGAATACACCAGAATTCCCTAATGAGTCACTTGGGTAAACTGAATGATCAAAGTTTGGAATTTCCCCAGTAGGGACTTACAGTCCATATGAGAAAGTATCCAATAGCCAGCTATTGGTCTCTTTGCAATAGTTGCTAAATAATGTATCCTATGCTTACAATTTAACTCCTTACCACTCCTTTTTCGTCTTGTACCAGACCTTGAATTATTGAGGGAAAGAATATTCATTTAAAAACATACGTCATCTCACTGTGAGCAATAATGCGTTTCCATATCTTTCATCACACCATCCAAATTATAAACCATAGAATGTCCAACCGAAACTGTCATCCATAAGGGTCAAGATAGAGCCACCGTTATGAACTTATGTGAAAAGGAAGAAAAAAACTGATTCTCCATTAGAGGAATCATGAATCCTAGTGTAGAATGGTCCTTTAAATTAGAATCCACACTAGGGCATATTCATCTCATGTCTGTTTCCATTAAGTAGGGACTCATCTTCACAATTTACACGCCAAACATTAGCATGAGTCACAGAAGTTTTGGGGTAAACCAGGAGGAGCGATAAAGAGGTACCTCGCATCACGAAACGCCTTTTGCGGGATGTTTATTCATAAATCACTAAAAAACCAAACGGATCCTCTGATGATGTTTGTCCATCCTTCCTTTCCATGATCCCATATAACATTACATTCATCCACATTATCACTTGAAAATTGTCTCGGATAACACATTCAGACATTACTTTCATATCGACTCGACATCACTATTCTTTGGCGCACCATATTAAGAATTTTAGCGCTGCCATTTGATTCGTAATCCGTGGTATTAAATGCAGACTCCTTAGGTTCAAGAAAAACTCGGATTTCCAAGTAAAAAAGTTCCTTCGCCGGAGCCACAAACACCTTGCCTTTAAAAATCACCTTGAATTTCTCCATATAGATTCGGGTTGTTATTGTTAAGGATGCACAACCGCTTACGAGCAAAAGTAGGATGCCAAAATTTATCCTCGATATCCAAAGCCTCGCCCCATTGT
The DNA here is from genome assembly GCA_026074375.1 of Tanacetum coccineum. Lineage (NCBI taxonomy): Eukaryota > Viridiplantae > Streptophyta > Magnoliopsida > Asterales > Asteraceae > Tanacetum > Tanacetum coccineum. Next base: position 38,558 of record BQNB010014079.1, on the reverse strand, counting down.
TACCAATCTTGGCAAACGTTTCTCGAAGACCTAAAATGAAGTGGGATACCTGCAATGTCCAACCAAAACAACACGTTTCATCACTACAAATTCATCTATTGGCATTAAGAAGTCGACTTAGAGTATATACGTTTTACAGTTTCTATGCATGATAATAATAACTAAAATCATTCTTGGGTGGGCCTTGGCCAACCATGTGTATAACATAGCTCCGTCCCTGCTGCACATGCTCAAATCCGGCCCTGCTTATTTGACATATTCAATGTGTCTAGACCAAAAGCTCTAAAGTCATGAAGTTATATTTCGGTGCAATGATGACAAACGTTTTAAACTTGTGAAATTGATACTACCTAAATACAAAAGTCTTTACGTGGGACAATTTTTTCCTTAAATACAATTGGTATGTCGGGTGATCGTACCCTAAGAGGTTATAGAACAATGACATTGGTGTTCTTAGAAAAAATTATAATCGAAACCTTTTTTTGTTAACATAAGATATAGTTTGACTTTAATAGTTTTTTAACGGGTTTTATTGATAATATTCTAGCAAGCTCTAGAGAGAAAAGAGGATTACAATAAAATTGTACAAGCACGCTAGCTCCTTGTTATCTAATTACCATCCGAAAAGAAGAAAACGAACTTAAGTTCAGTAGTTCACAATGTTTGAGTTTGTCATGCAACCAGCTGTAGTCATTAATTACTGATGCTAACTAGCTGAAGGCATAAATGCTTAGTTACATCTTTGTTTGCTATTTGCTATCATGGTATTTAGCATGGTTCTAAAAGGCCCGCTATGGCGCCGCTAAGGTCTCGCAAAGGCGTGAGGCATGACCTTCACGCTACGCAATAGACTAAGGCGTAGGCTTAAGGCGTGACGTGAGATGAGAAGTGAAAAAACGTGATAAGACATGATGCGTGGAGGCTCTTTTGAATTAAATTTCGATAAAAATTGGTTTTTTTTATATAAATGAAAAATATTACATACAAAGATAGTTTCTTGACTTTATTCCTTATGTAAGACGCTTTTTGTAAACTCAATATATTTGAAATATAAATATATAAATTTATAAATATTTTCATATTTTGTGCCGCTTTAAGTCACGCTCACGCCTTAAAAAACGCCATGACGCACCATGACTCTTAAGGCATAAGGCTTGGCCATGCCGCCACGCCACGCCTCACGCTATTTATAACATTGGTATTTAGACTACTACTCACAAATTAAAGTATTAGAGGTGAGCTATGCTAAACGTTTTATATATATATAGCGGGATTTTCTTTGCAGAACCACTTTTTTATACAGAACCTACAGAACTAGCATTTTTACTCCTAATAATGCATTATGTACATCATATCTATGCAAGATGACATTTTTGTAAATATATACTACTTATTTTATAAAAAGAAAATAAAGAAATGACAAATCAGGTATTTGTATGTGTCCCTAAAAAAGTGCCAGTAATTAAATACTTTCCTTGTAAACCTAGATCTCACCCAAAGCCAATAACTGCCTCTCTTCATCACCAAAAAGAATTGGGATCACATTTTCTCGTTTCATTCTCTCGGTCAACACTTCAAGATCGTAAAATCGCCATCATAATTCTTTAATAGAGACGATGGTGATGGTTGTGATTCGAGATTTTCAGCAATTACACGAATGACCTGTCACTCTTAATCTCGGTTTGGGCTTCAAGATCTTCTATAAAGGTCTTAGGTAGGTTTAATTGTTTGTTTGGGTGTTTGTTTCGAATGTTGTGTTATGATTTCTTTTACACTTTCGATCTATAAAACCTCTTCTCCTAAATCGTTCCTAACCCTTATCCAAATTAATTTGTGAACCTGGAATTAGAAACTTTCGATCTGGAAAATCGTTTATTCAAATTTTTATGGTTGTGTGTTTCTCGCCGGCTGGATGTGGGTGTGGTGGTCGTGATATGGTTTAGAAACATGTATGTTCTATCCTATGTGATGCCTTTCATATCTGTTCTAAAATTTGATTTTGTTAAAGGTTATGGTTTTTATGTTTTTAATTTTTGTTAATTTTTGTTCGAAAATAAATTTTTTATGTTTTTATTCTAATTTTTGTGGTTGTGTGTTTCTCGCCAGCTGGATGTGGGCGTGGTGGTCGTGATATGGTTTAGAAACATGTATGTTCTATCCTATGTGATGCCTTTCATCTCTGTTCTAAAATTTGATTTTGATTTTTGTTAAAGGTTATGGTTTTATGTTTTTAATCTTTGTTCTAAAACAGAGGTCAACAATTAGATGAAGTATGTTTCCAGAGACAAGTGATTTTGTTGTTCTAAGATGCAAAAGAAGGATATACGCAATAGAAAATATGCAATCCCTTTAGTTTTGGAGGTAATGTATTCGGGAGGCATAGATCATTTTGTTTGCTTGTGAGGGGATTAAACATACACTGAATTTGGGTGTTTATGGTTGGTAAAGTCAGATTAGTTTTTAGGATTGTTAAAGAAGTACTGACCTAAATAATTTGAAGTATGGTATTTCAGTTTTTAAGTAAAGAAAAAATTGATCTTAACAAAAGCCTTTACTAGAAACTGATTTTCTGTGATTTGAGAACACAGTAACTATCACTTTCAAGATTCAATGCCTGACACCCTATTATAATCCTGTGATTTTTTTGTTCATGTATATAAATGCACCTTGTACAAGATCTTTCATCCATTGCAGTTGAACACAATAATCTTAAAATTTGTTCTAAGCAAGGTATATTTTGGCTTGCTTTCAGATTACGAGTATTCACTAATGGGACTGGCAGAGGATAGTGATGAGAGGGCAAGAGTTAAACATGAAGTTCACACCAGGAGCGCATGTAGGCTTAAAAACCATATGCATTTATAATTAACTTTCTTTCGTTTATACAGGAACTTTGTTCCAATTTAATGTTTCAGCTTGGTAAAACGGGTCCCCATGCTGAAGCATATATCGTATACAATATGTTGAGATATAGCAAGAAGCCAATGTGCAGGTCATCATTGACAGATTAAACTCACGCTTCATACATACTTTGTTACTTTGTTGCACATCGGGTTGGCGTTGCGTTTGTGTTTTGGAACATTACTTTTTACAAGGTATTGTTTTAAGAACATTATTGTTTTATGTTATAATGATCATGTATGTTTTTTGAATGTGCAGTTGAAGCAAGATCAGATGCTCACAAAAAATTACAACGTGCATATATGTTTTTGAAAAAAGGGCACATATGTTCTAATAAATTTGACAAGAAAGCGTAGCGTGCACATATGTTCTTCGAAGGGTACTTATGTCTCCCAATGAATTTGATGAAAAATGAATGGTGCATGTATGTTTGTGGGATGGGTGCACACATGTTTTTGATGACGTTGACATCTATATTTAACAAGACACATTTGTATTTGATTTGTATTTTATTTTATATTAAATTTTGTGTATGTAATATTTTTGGAAGAGTGCACACATGTTTTTGAGTGACGTGAACATCAATATTTAACAATATACATTTGTATTCGAATTGTATTTCATTTGGTATCAAATTTTCAAAGATTAAAGAATGTACAATAGAAACATATGTGCAATTATCATTTTAATTAAAAAAAGTCTATGGCTAACCATTTTACACAAGAAACATATGTAAAATTCACAATATTAAAAAAAACACATATGCACTTGATTTTTCTAAAAACATGTATGCTGAAAAAAACATAAAATATAAAAAAAAAATTAAAAAATAATTCCGAAAATTTAGAGGATTAAAAAACGTTTTTTAATTAAAAAAAATCAAAAAGAAAAGGAAAATTATGTTTTACTATTATACCCTTTTCATTTAAATAAAAATACTTAATAATACTAAATTTTTATTGGTCCAAAATGGTTCTGTACAAAAAAGTGGTTTTGCAAAGAACGTGCCCATATATATATATATATATATATATATATATATATATATATATAACTCAAATACATAATACCCTCAATGATTTTCTATTTAACGGTTAGATAATACACTAGTACCATATTGGTAAAATTCATTAACATTCAACTAGCGATTTGTGTTACATGTATATGTAAAACTGTTCCAAATAAAGTATTTCCATAGAAACACAAACTATTGATAAATCCAAAAAGTTAGATATGAGAGAACAAGAAAAGTAACCCATAAGCTCATCGCACACATGTATATTAGATTTCGAGGTTTGTACGGATCTATAATATATACAGAACACATTGCTCATGTGGGCGGCTTTAACTTTTGTGTGCCGGGTCTCATCACTCATGGTCTTGTGTTCATGCTATGACATCTGTACAATTTCAATATTCAATTTCATTCAGTATCGTTTTAAACAAAGAGGTTTTGACTTTAATGTAAACCCTATTATACAGATCAATAACGGAATGGACCCTAACGGAAATATTAATGGATTAGTAGAAACATGTCGAGCACCAAAAGACAGGTATATATTTAGTTTCTGGCAGAAATATGTTAGTTTAATTTGGTAGTAAACATACTATTAAATGTTAATACACAAAGAAGTTACTATACTTTACTAAAAAATTCGCCTAAGTTACTCAGTTTGTTCATCCAAGTTAATAATATTTGTTTTTTTTTATTTCTTTAGTTGACTTTTTCTTTTATTACTTGACTATCCCAATATCTTAAATAACACCCACAAACACATACTAATTTTATTTCATTGGTTGACTCTTTCTTTTATTAGTTCACTATCCCAATATCTCAAATAACACCCACAAACACATACTAAATATAAACTAGGATTCATCGATCAGTATGTCTATCCCTCAAACATTGGTGTTGTTATTTTCTTCTCCGTAAATAGAGATAACAACGTACACTTTGTTATCAAGCTAGAAGAATCGCTTAAGAGAACCTTAACATGATTCTACCCTCTTGCTGGTAGATGATATGTTGAAGAAAACCACATCGTTGATTTCAGAGACCAAGGTGCTGAATTAATATATACGCCAAAGTAAACATAAAACTTTAAGACATTCTTGTTCCAAAAGAGAATGTTATGCTCTTTAATAAATTCATTCCATCTAAACTCGGGGTAGCTTATCATCTGAATCTTAATAATTTGTTAATTACAACCCAAGTGACCACGTTTGAGTGTGGCGGTGTAGCACTTGGATTCAGCTCATCCTCATTGTTACATGCACGTGGTTTTAAGTCATGTACTAGTACAACCCATCAACGATGATATGCTAAACAAGTATACAGGGAAGAAATTTGCATTAAGTGAAAGTGCCATATTGAACCTGAAAGCAAAGGTGCGCCATGGCCAACCTGAAACTGTTCGAAAACGGTTAAAAGTGCCATATTCGGTGAAAGTACCCATTGGCAGTTGAGATGCCGACTCCTATACTAACATTATCCAAAAACGGTGAGCTTCCAAAGATTCGCGACTATTGGCTCAAGGGAAAAACTTGTGCCTTATCAAACTCAAATATTCAACTAGAAAGCTTTTGTCTGTGGAGTAGTTTGTGCTCTTGCTCTCCTTATATACTCTTGTATGGTTCAAAGGTTTTTATCGTTTACAGATGAAAAAGAAGCGATATCAAAGAGCAAGGCGAAGAAAAAGAGGGAGATATGGTTAGTCAATGGTAGAGAAGGAGACTCGAGGAACAGATCAAACTAAATCCAAGCAGAAGTTGTTGAAGGCCAACTGTGTATACTTGGTTGAACTGAATTGTCTAACTTGTGTGTTGTAAAACAGTGAAAGAGATTTAGTATCTAGTATTCATAACAATAAAGCAAGATAATATAAAAACATGTAAAACAAACTTTTATAATAAATATGTTATTTGAGGATTAAATATGATAAAGATAGGTGAGTAAGGGGTGGTAGGTTTTATAATAAAATATGGACTTGACTGGTCAAATAGTGAGGTGGACAAGAAAAAACCCAATGTGAACCCCAGTTACATATCTTAGCCGGTAACCCTTCAATGGAGTAAAGGGAATAACACTTTTTAAAAAGATAAGTAACTTGTTCAATAAACACGCAAACATTAGTAACTTATATACACAAATCGAAAATTGAGTAACTTAGGCAAATGTTTTGGTAAACTATAGTAACTTCTTTGTATATTAACCCTACTATTAAATGAACCTGAGTTTCAACTTGTGAACGGTAGTCCAACCAAGGAGTTTGAATTTGGAAAAGGTCTTAAACAAGGGGACCCGTTATCCCTCTTCCTATTCATTTTGTATACAACAAATCGAAAAATAGCGTAACAGTATGCATAAACTGTTTTTGGTAACCTAAGTAACTTCAATTGTATATTAACCCTACTAGTTAAAAGAACCTGAGATTTCACCTTGTGAACGGTAGTTTCCAGACCAAGGAGTCTTGAATCTTGTAAAAGGTCTTACACAAGGGTGACCGCCGTTATACCCTTTCTTCTCTTCATTTTATGGTAAAGAAAGTCTTCACCTTTCATTTCAACGTGTTGTTGATGCAGGATTGTTTCAAGGTATTAATATTGGTGAAGGTCTCGTGAATATATCGCATATGTTTTACGCAGATGACGCTGTTTTCGTTGGCCAGTGGTGTGATAGGAATATTCCTAACGCTCCGTCTGATCTTGAATGCTTTCAAAAAGTCTCGGGCTTTCAAATAACATGTGAAAAAGTAAAATCATGGGTGTTCATGGTTTGAGGAGAAGATGGTTATATGCGCTGCCAAACAGCTAGGAGATGTCATACTCTTAATTGTTCCTTTTTCTTATCTGGGACTATCGTAGGGAGGATGTAATACTCGTCAACGAGGCGAGGAGTGATGTTCGTCGATACGGGTCAAGAAACGACTTTCTAAATGGAAGATGCAAAATGCTGGTCATTGGTGGCAGGTTGACACAGGAAAAACGCTAAATCGGGGGTGGTGGGTGTTTTGGAGTAGTGGTGTGGGGGGGTTGTTTTGTTACTGGGATCTCTTCCTTTTATTTAATTTTTTTCCATTGTCAAAAGGTCCAATGTGTGTATTCTATGGATCTATATGGAATCCGCATAAAAAATTCTCAATGACATGAGCAAAATGCCAATAAAGCAGTATGGGTTACCTGGAAACATGTCTTAAGTCAAAAGAAACCGTGGGCATAGGTCGTTCAAGTTTAATAAGACATTAACAGGGGTTTATCTCGGTAAGAGGTGGAATGGCTGGCGATTTTTTTCACAAGGTAATTCTCTCTGGGCCCGTACGATCAAGGCTATTCATGGCAGCAATGGTCTAATCGGGACAACTTTGAGGAAGGGTTATAAATCTTGCTGGACGAGTATCATTAGAGAAATGGAATCGTTGTCTAAGCATGGAATTAATGTAATGCAATATATGCACATCAAATTAGGGGACGGAGAGTCTTCTAAGTTCTGGTATGATAACTGGTGTGAAGACGGTGTGCTTAAAGATATATACCCTCATGTTTACGCTCTAGAGTTGTGTAAAAATGTCACTGTCGCAGCGAAACTAAGGCAGGTCGATTTATCTCAATCATTTAGAAGACAACCGCAGGTTGGTACGAACAGAGAGCAATGTCAGAAATCGAAATCATGTTTGAAGCTGGATACTTAGATTCATCTAAGATAGGTGGACTTGGAAGTTGGAGAAGTCAGGGGAATTTTCTGTGGCGTCAATTAGGAAACTAATTGATGACAAGACGTTACCAAGCTCGGATTACATTACAAGATGGAACAAATCTGTTCCTATTAAGGTTAACGTGCACGCATGGAAAGTTATGACAAGCTCGCTGCCTACAAGGTTTAATATTTCCCGTTGTGGAATTCTCATAGATTCGATCATATGTGTTAACTGTGAAGTGGGCGTGGAAACCTCGGGTCATTTATTTTTCTCGTGTCGAATGGCTCGTGATGTATCTAAAACTATTGCTTGCTGGTGACATGTGGCCGCTTTGAAAGATTGCGATCTTATGACTAATGCTTGAGTGGATGATTCGTGCGATTGCCTAAGAAGAACAAGCTAGAATGATGGAAGGGTTTTTATTATTCTCATGTGGCGTCATCTTTGGTGGTTCCGAAACAACAAGATCTTCAAAGATACCCGTCCAAAGAGTTGATTTAATTTTATTGTACAGGATTTAAATAGTAAATCATTTCTTTGAGTCGTTATAGGGGTAACTATAGGGGTAACAATTTGTTCGGTTGGAACGATTGGTTAAAAAATCCCAACACTATTTCCTTGTAATTCTATCTTCTTGCTACTGGTTTTTTTCAATAATATCGCCGTTCAAAAAAAAAAAAAATTTGATCGTTTACCTGATTGTCAATAAATGAAAGTTGGCAAAACGTACTTCTACTGTTCTTGTAATCGATCAAGTGTTTTTCATTCATGTAAACACAACGAAAGAGATTGTTCAAAACTTCTACTGTTCTTGCAACACAACGAAAGAGATAGTAAAGAGATGAACATGGTAACGACATTGAGATCCCACCTGCTTGACCCGTATCACGTATTACTTCTAGAATGAAAAGAAAAACAAAAAACAAAAACTTATGTGACAGAATTAAGACTTTTGATCAACATTCGACCATGCTACTGTATCTAAAGGAAAAACCAATTGTACATGAGAGGATGAGACCAAACAATATTGCTTTGCATGTTGTTTTTGAGTTTTCACACACCCGATTGAATTGACTTCATACGTCTGATATATGTTCCTTGTAACCTCATCAACTTATACTTACTATTTACTACTATTTACTAGTATAATACTCTTGCACAGGGTCTTAACATGTTATACTTTTTAAAATAATTTTTAGTATATTTATTGTTATCTTGTATTACTTATTAACTGATTTGACATAAATGTTTTAGAGCTTTTAAAATAATTACCAAAAGTTATCATTATTTAGAAACACATGTGGCTGACATTCATAGAATCGAAGATATTCTTTTTCTTTAAAGATATCCAAAAAAATGTAATCATGCACCACTTTAAACTTTGAATTGCGATTTAGCCTTGAATCGCAAACTATACGATCTAGCAATCAATTTATTTAAACCAAATAGATGGAGCCACATTACATAAGCACATACCATCAATATTTGTTAATCCCCTTGTACACATCGTCAATATATTAGTCCCATTTTATGGATGAATGCTAAATATAGATTTTAGTCCTGTTTTATCAAATCTGTCGCAATTGAATAGTTCCAATACATGATTTCTTCATAGCTTGCCAGAACTCTTTTTAAATCATTGTTCTTTACATCATTTATCACACAATGGATAGACAAATCACATCAGTTATAAAGTCTACAATGAATATATTTCTTTCATAACTTAATCTAGATCAACCAGGTCACGTCAATCTATATGGATGAAACCAAATACAATGCACCACCATTGTTCTCATGAAGAGGTTGAAATGGTAATTGACCATTGAGATCAGACACTATCTTGCAAATTCGATAACAATTGTAAAGTATTAAAACTCAATGATGGTTTAGCCCTTGGGACCACAGGCACATCCGCCTCACCTGCAAGCATTTGAACCACATTTTGCATAGTGGGTCGAATCATTGGGTCAGAGCGTGAACACACCAAACCAAGCAACACAATTTTTCGCATCTCTATAACATCAAATACCTATTCCACCAAATTACTATGTTATATTTAGTATCCATATTAGTCTATAAATATTAAGTCTAGGGGGTCATTGTGAAAGTTTAGCCCAAGGAGACTCTATATATACCATCTCATGAGAGGGTTTAGATTAGAGCATTCATAAAGATTCGCTATATTCTTTCTCTCCTTTGTAGCAGCTAGGTTTCAACTCTTTTAGAGTTGGTTTACTTCCCCCTCATCTCTACAATAAAGATGTGAAGGGGGATGGGTCGTTGTACATCATTCTTTTCTTGCTTAATCAATAAACGTTTGGTTAGGGTTATATTCTTGTGCATCCTTTTCTTTTCTGTCATACATAATCTGCTGGGGTGTGTTCGTCTTCAAGATCGGATTTATTCCGCACTAGTAACCAGGTTGTAGGGTGATCGAATCCTACAAGTGGTATCAGAGCTTAGATTCGCGGGTTCTCTGGTTAACTAGGATCGATCAAGAAGAGGTCTTTGTTGTTCATTTTTTCTGGAAGGAACATGATCGTTCTATTCTGTTTGGGCTACCAGGTTCTCGACAACAAAAGTTCTTGGTGTTGAGGTTTTTTGACGTCAAGGAGAGGAGCAGCATGGGTATCGACCAGGTATAGTTTCTTTATTTCTTCGATTGTTCGGCGTTCGCGACAAGGTGTAGTAAGACTTAAGGGAGAGATATTGCACCAAGGTACTTTGTTTGAACGTGTTAGTGAGGTTTTATATCAGCAAGGTTATCAGAAATAAACAAATGGACGAAGAATAAGACCAAGACTTGTCGAGGTTGCAAGGTTACATATTTTACAAGAATTGGTTCTTGCAAAAATAAAAAGTACGACGAAGGGTACATCAAAAAGCGAAGGTTACTTTCTTGATTCAATGGGTTTGTCGATTTGTTGGAGCGATTATATGCCACGGTTTCAATCGAATATTTGAGTAAGAAAGGGTCTCTTTTTTGAAGGTTTCTTGGTGATCGATTTCTAAGAAGGTTTAAACTTGCAGGATATATAACGATAAAGCAATGGTTTTACAAACGGGTACTTTGCGTATATCTTGAAATGTGTTTAGGTAAAATTCACAAAAATGGTTAAAACGGTTAGCAAAGGTTAAACAATGGCTATTATGAATACTAGGATCAACATCGAACCAAGCTCGATGGGAATTATGTACAAAAGCCATTGGAGGTTCAAAAACAATTTGTGGTTCTAACAACCTTGGTCCTGGTGTAGAAACAGAGACCATGGAGTTCATTAGTGAAAAAACGATGTTAGGATATAGGTGAAGAAGAACTAGCATGTAGAGCACAATGGGATCGTGAAATCAGAGGTTTTTCATGCTAGTAACGAAGATAACTGCAGTTGGCTCAAAGATGGTTGGATGAGAGTAAGAAAACCTGAGAAGAAGACAAACACGGACTGCTTTGTAAAATGAGGCATTAAAAGGAAATATTAGACTGGGCGAAAGATCAAAACGGTAATTGTTCTTGATTTTAAATCAGAGGTCTACACAACACTGTACGACGAAGAGTGGTGGTCGCCAACATATTGGTTGTTGCAGTGATACCGCAGCATAATGGGTTGGTTAAGGAGACGAACGTGACACTCTTGGCTAAGGTACGTTGTTTTCTGATTCAGTATGGTTTGTCCAAGGTTTTTAGGGCAGAGGATACAACCATGTCTACATATCTAGTGACAAGGTCACCATCATCAGCGATTGGATTTAAGACGCCTATAGATATGTTAAGGTTTTTTTGTTGGCTTGCTAGTAAAAGGCAAGGGATGCTTGAACCGGTTAAGGTCAAGTGCATATTCCTAGGATACCGTAAAAGGTATAGTGGGTAATAAAGCTTTGAAGGTTAGATGACGTTACTTCAAAGGTAGTGCTTTATAGGAATATGGGTTTCAATGAAAGTGGGGAGTACAAGAAAACTTTCATTGGTTTTTGTGTAGGCACGGGTTCAATGCAGGTGTTGCATGGATTTGAGTTTAAGGTGGAACAGCTAGGATCATACATTTGAGGTGGAACCTCAGGAGAATGTCGATCAAGGAGCTGGTTTACAAGAAGTACAAACTCAAGATTTGATGGACTATCAGTTAGCACGTGATAGGGAGCAACACTTAGCATGTGAACTATTCAAGTATAGAGAAGACAGTAATGAGGCTGCTTTTACAGTTGCTGAAGCGAAGAAGATATATGCACATGAGTCATTGACTTTCAATAATACAGTTGCTTGTAAGGTGATTTCCAAGTGGAAGGCTGGATTGAAAGATGATATGGATGCTCGGTCAGATGTGTGTGTACTCAGCAACGGTTGCAAGAAATGCAGTGACGACAACAATGTCTATTACTAGGAGTATACACCAGGTATGTTCATACATCTATTTCTCTATATAGATGGTATGGTTTTTTCTTGCGGATGCAAGGCTGAGATCTGGATTACCAAGGGTTTGCTGGTTAAAGCAAAGGGAAATATACTTGGTTTGGAGATCATCAGGGATTAGAGTGGTAATACTCTAAGGGTGTCACAGTCCAGGATTTACAATGAAAAGTTGGTACAGACTTTGTTGAAGGGGCACTCCATACTGTCGTTGGAGGGTAGTCTATCAGGGGACTATGATGTGGAAAAAGAATGGTAAGTGGTCATGTATATATGCAGTTGGAAGCCAGGAGTATCAGATGGTCTGCACGAGACTTGACATAGCATCTGCAGATGTGGGTATGTTGGATAAGTTTGATCGTGGATTACAGACAGACGTACAAGTTTTTGTGGATTTTGACTACGCCATGGGTAGATCAATCATAAGGTACGGGTTTATGATACAAAGATGTGCATGAAGCTGAAAAGCTATGATGTTGTACATGATAGTTTTCTGAACAACTAAAGCGGCGTATATGACACTTACGGAGGCTGCAAAGAAGGCTATTTGGCTAAAGAGACTCGTAATAGAGTCAGGATTCGAGCTAAAGATAGTAGCGGGTATTGCTACAGGTGCCTTGTCAAAGGCTATCCCTAGTCTGAGGTTCCAACATAGGTTGAATTTGTTGAGTATCGGTATAGGCTAATATGGTACTAAGGTGGAAATTGTTATATTTAGTATCCATATTAGTCTATACATATTAAGTCTAGGGGGTCATTGTAAAAGTTTAGCCCAAGTTTAGCCCAAGGAGACTCTATATATACCATCTCATGAGAGGGTTTAGATTAGGGCATTCATAAAGATTCGCTGTATTCTTTCTCTCTTTTGTAGCAGCTAGGTTTCAACTCTTTTAGAGTTGGTTTACTTCTCCCCCATCTTTATAATAAAGAGGTGAGGGGGAGGGGTCGTTGTACATCATTCTTTTCTTGCTTAATCAATAAACGTTTGGTTAGGGTTATATTCTTATGCATCCTTTTCTTTTCTGGGGTGTGTTCGTCTTCAAGATCGGATTTATTCCGCACTAGTAACCAGGTTGTAGGGTGATCAAATCCTACATACTATGTTCCCTCATTTTCACAAACTGGTTCCTTCTTCCTCATCGGATCTTTGGCTCGTAGCCAATAAGCCAAACATGTATTAAAAGAATCCTCCACAATGTTAAAAATATATATATACACCTGCTGTTAGAACACCCTCAACTACCCCTACACCTTGTTTTGTTTACACAAGCAGGAAAAGAGAAGATGTTTCATGTTTTATAAGCAAGAACACAAACATTGTTTGACGTACATTGCCCAAACTCACAAAACTACTCACCTTAAGCATATGGGGGCTTTTACACATTAAACCTTGAATTTCAGAAAAAAGATCCTTAAGAACTTTTTTGTTTCACCGAATTCAATTTCAGAAAAATCTAAATCACCAATCTTTTGCCCAGCTTTAGATTCTCTTTCCACAATATTAAAAAAACGACCTAATCAAAAAATAGTAAACAAATCATAAGAGGATGATATATACATGTTTACTAAGAGTTTGTTGTGGTAACATGGAAAAAACCTGAGAAATTACTTTTCTATGAAAGAAGCCTCTAATTGCATCCACAAAGCCCAATTCATCAATCCATGCATCTATGTATATGTATGCAAGCCAACTCTCCCAAACGTCCTGAAAGCCGGCTAAGGTATGACAATCACTTCAATACTAGAATATGATAATTCACCATTGAAGGCTAATTGATTTGCTTGCCTTCAATTGATAACAACTATCCTATATATAAGATATAAGAGAATATTCTAGAATCGTTACCATGGGCTTGAGCCCAATACAAATTAATGACTAATAAATACTAATATATGTCTTGACTTGACTTGGATGATGATTATTGACTCTTGACTTTTATTGTTGAACGTTGACTTGATTTATACAAGGATAATACTCCCCCTTAGTGTGAGCGGGAGATCTTCGGACGTTCAGACTGGAGCGAAACTCAAGAAATAAAGCTGTGGGGAGACCCTTAGTAAAAATATCTGCATACTGAAATCTGGAAGGGACATGAAGCACACGAACCTGACCGGAAGCAACATATTCTCGAACAAAATGAATATCAATCTCGATGTGTTTAGTACGCTGATGCTGCACAGGATTAGTAGACAGATACACAGCACTCACATTATCACAATAGACAAGAGTAGCAGTAAAGAGAGGAGTGTGAAGTTCAAGCAACAAATTCCGAATCCACGCAGTCTCAGCAACAACATTCGCAACACCTCGATATTCTGCCTCAGCACTAGAACGAGACAATGTAACCTGCCGTTTGGCAGACCAAGACAAAAGGTTATCACCAAGGAACACACAATACCCGGAGGTAGACCTACGAGTAACAGGGCAACCAGCCCAATCAGCATCTGTATAAGCAGTGAGTTGACTAGTGGATGAGACATAAAGCTGAAGTCCATGGTCAATAGTCCCACGAACATAGCGCAAAATACGCTTCAAAGCAGTAAAATGTGGATCACGAGGATCATGCATGTAAAGACAGATCTGCTGCACAGCATAAGATATATCTGGGCGTGTGAATGTCAAATACTGAAGGGCACCTGCAAGGCTTCGATATAAAGTAGGGTCACTGACAGGGTCACCATCAGAACTGAGTTTGGACTCAGTGTCCACAGGGGTCTTGCATGGGTTACAATGCTGCATGTGAGCGCACTCAAGAATTTCCTCTGCAAATTTAGACTGAGACAAAAACAATCCAGACTTCGATCACTATGCAAATACACCAAGGAAATAATTGAGAGAGCCAAGGTCAGTCATAGCAAACTCACTATGAAGTAATGTAATAATGCGCTGTAAGAGAGAAGTAGACGAAGTTATGAGTATGACGTCGTCCACATATAAGAGCAGATAAGCAACATCCGAACATATGATAAACAAATAGTGACGTATCGGTTTTACTATACTGAAAACCGACACGTGTAATAAAGCTAGCAAACCGCTAAAACCATGCCCGAGGAGCTTGTTTAAGCCCATACAAAGAACGCTGCAAATGACAACATAATCAGGGTGGGCAGAATCAACAAACCCTGGTGGTTAATGCATGTAGACTGTCTCAGATAACTGGCCATGAAGAAAAGCATTCTTCACATCAAGCTAATGAATAGGCCAATCATGTGTCACTGCAAGACTCAAGACAGTACAAATAGTAGCCAGTTTGATGACCGGGCTAAAGGTCTTATCGCAATCAATCCCCTGCTGTTGACTGCGACCATTCGCAACCAATCGAGCTTTATACCTGCTCAACGAGCCATCTGCATTAAGCTTATGCTTGAAAAGCCACATAGATCAAACAATATTAACATTAGCTGGACGAGGCACAAGAGACCATGTTCCGTTAGAAATCAAAGCATTATATTTATCTACCATAGCCTTATGCCAATTAGGGTCACGAAGAGCATGTAAATGAGAGCGAGGAATAGGCGAAGTAGTGGTGGCATGACAATTCATACGCGCAAGAGGTTTTGAAATTCCGGCTTTTGCACGGGTGACCATATGATGAGTATTGGTAGTTGGGGCATTCCCATGAGCAGTAGCAGCAGGTGAGGTGATATGGGTATTCGGTGTTGAGCTTGGTGTAGTGGGCTCATGAGTTGAAGATAAAGGAGGGATCGGCATTTGTTGGTGGGCTGCTAGAGATTGCGGTTGGGCTTGAGGCGATTGGGTAGGGCTCGTGTGAGTAGGAGATGGAGGCATGGCAGTTGGGGGAGGTAATTGGTGATTGTTAGGATGAGTAGTTTGGGACGTATGGGTGTTGTGAGGGGGTAGCAAGAAATCGTAGGATGGGGGTGTGTCGGGCGTCATGGACCCAAAAGGGAATTGGTCTTCATCAAAGATGACATGTCGGGAGATTATGATTTTGTTGGTTGAAAGGTCAAGGCAACGGTACCCTCGATGTAGAGCCGGGTAACCAAGAAAGACACATGCTGTGGACCTAGGTTGAAGTTTATGATCAAAGGAAATGTGTGGATAACAAAGGCATCCAAACACTCGCAAATGATCATATGTGGGTGGTTTGTTATGAAGCTTAGTGAACGGTATCTCATTATTGATGGCAGTGGATGGAAGGATATTTAAAAGGTGAGCGGCCATGTTTAGGGCTTCTACCCAATATGATGGAGGTATGTGTGCTTGAAACAGTAAGGTGCGGGTAATGTTGTTAAGGGTGCGTAGCATACGTTCCGATTTCCCATTTTGTTGAGAGGTTTTGGGACAAGAAAACCGAAACTGCATGCCATTTTGGCGAAAAAGGTTGTGAAAGCGGGTATTATCATACTCACCTCCATGGTCACATTGCAAAGCCTTAATATCAACATTAAATTGTTTATTCACATATGCGCGAAAAGTAACAAAGGTATCGAACAAGTCGGATTTATGAAGCAAAGGATACACCCAAACATAATGCGAGAAGTGATCCAAAAAAATAGCATAATATTTAATGCCACTTTCACTTGAGATGGGGGATGTCCACAAATCAGAGTGAATAATATCAAATACAGACCCAACATTCGACTCGGAACTATAAAAAGGAAGCCTAGTGTGTTTGCCTAATTGACAAGCTTGACACAAAGCGGGCAACTTTGTTTTATTATATGAAATAAAACGAGAAGACTCTAAACGACGAAGCACATCTTCACTCGGGTATCCAAGGCGTTTGTGCCACGTGGTGGGGCTCAATGAAATCAAAGCAAAGGTTGTGGTAGAGGATGGTTGTTGAGTGACAGGGTATAGATCACCTGTACTATCACGACGGAGAAGAAGCCGGTGGGTTTGGTAATCCTTCACAGAGAATCCATAAGCATCAAAATCAACAGACACATTATTGTCATGAGTGAATTGTCAAACCAAAATCAAATTTTTAATTATATTAGGTGTGACAAAAACATGATGAAGGTGAAGGGGTTTATGTGGTGTATGCAAAAGGCTACGGCCCATGTGAGTTACGGGTATGGGTTGGCTGTTGCCAACAAATACAGATTTATACAAGCTTAGATTGCTAAAAGAAGTGAGCATACCTGTGTTCTCGTCTAGATGAGAGGATGCCCCAGTATCCATGTTCCAATTTGATTCTTGTAGAGTCATCGTTTGGAACGCTTTTGGAGATGAGTATGGATGGACATGCTGGATTGGTATTTAGGCCGGCTGGGGCTGCACTTGGGCCGGCTGAATTGGCATAGAAGAAACCAAATTAGCTTGAGGGTGTGTCATGTATGATGCGGGCTGAGCAGGTGATGGACAATAGTGTGCAAGTCCAGACTGAAGATAAACATAACCCAAATTATTAGGCTAGGCCAAGTATAGGGGTATAGGATGTGAAATGGATTCAGCCATGTTGGACTGTTGGAAGTTAACAAAGCCCATGTTGGGTGTAAATGGATATGATCCATTAAAGTAACTTGATAATGCAACATTATATTGATTGGTAACACCTTGAGACGTGTGAACTGCAGGTAGACCAATTATGTTATTATAACTTGTCATGATGTGCGCTTTGAAGAAAAGTAATACGGCAACAATTAAGCATGTAATATGAAAAGGAAATAATGCAAGCAAATGATAGCAGCAGCAGGCAAGCAAAGACAGAAAAAAATGCAACGACAGATTTAAGGATTTAGGGGCGTGTATTTTTTTTGAAGTGTTTAGGGTTGGCTATGATTACCATATTAGAATATGATAATTCACCATTGAAGGCTAATTGGTTTGCTTGCCTTTAATTGATAACAAATATCCTATATATAGGATATAAGAGAACATTCTAGAATCGTTACCATGAGCTTGAGCCCAATACAAATTAATGACTAATAAATACTAATAAATGTCTTGACTTGACTTGGATGATGATTATTGACTCTTGACTTTTATTGTTGAACGTTGACTTGATTTATACAAGGCTAATATTCAAGTGGAAACTCTAAAGCTGCTATAAATACCATCGAAAACAAAAGGATGTCATAACGAAGATGATCAAAGAGGAAGGCAAGCGCAATAGACACTTTTGATTCCTCAAGTGATACCGCACTTGATAAATGTAGATACTCGAGCAACTCTTTAAAGTGTCATGACCCTGACTAATCCAGAGAAAAGTATGTAACTTTCATTGCCTATCAAAGAAGGTGATCCCTTTTGGAAATACATGATCCTCATAGTCCAACATACTTCGATACCCCAATCCCACCCGATTTCCTCCACTAACAATATCAATTAAAATACAAAACGTTGTTTACAACTTTACCGGATGAGCATCGCTACACACACCTAGCTTCTTGAAATAGTTACAAAACCTCTCTCCATGTTGCAAGTGTGATTATACAATAGGTCTTTTTTAGAGCATTCGCCCATAACAATGGATATACTTTAGATAGGACACTAAGAAAATATAAGCCAATCCACCTTTTCTAAATCAAATGCCTCGAAGGTAAAAACTTTATTTAACCATCACTAAACTATAAAATCCTCATCCACAAAATATAATCTAGCAAATCATCTTTTACAATTAATCAATCATATGGATTTCATAAATTCGGTCGGTTCATGAAAATGACCTTGGTACCACACTGTGAAAAAATTCCACAAAAATTTCCACCCGCAGTACCTTTTATCATGACGTTCAAAATCCCTCAATCAATTTTGGGTTATATGATAATTTTCTTGGTTTATTGAAAGAAGATGTAGGGGCTGTTTCTTTTTTGCTTAATGTACCTTTTGGTAACAGATCCTCTTTCTATAGAATTTTATTGTTGTTTCTTTTTAACTTTTTACAAAGGTTATTCCTTAATGGAAAAGAGTGTAAAAACCCATGTCTTCTCTATCTAGGATGGGATAAAGACAAAAAAAACCATGTACCTTCTTCTCTTTAATTTCACCCTCCATGACACTATCACTGTAACCTCCTTCCCCTACCCACCCCACCGTCGTTCCTTCCCTGCCGCCTCTTCCGCCACCCCTTCTTCGCCGTCTTTTTCGCTGCCCTTCCCCGCTGCCTCTTCCACCGCTGGTGGTCACTTCTTCACCCTAGTTTTGCTACCCTTAAGGTTTTCTTGTCTACTTCCTTTTTATTTTCTATTCATTCAAGTAGAACTTCAAGAACTATCAATGGTGGAAACATACTTATATAAACAGGATGATGCAAACTTGTAGATCTTTGTAGTTTTTTTTCTACAAACAGTTTTAGCATCTCTTTGTCAACAATTTGTAGATCTATGGATTCATGGTTCATGTATTGTTTGTTAATTTCATATCCTTTCAAGCTTTTAAAGGAGATATGACTGATATTTTTTTCTACGATATAATTCTACATATAAGTTGGAATTTAATTTGGGGATTTTCATTGATAAAAGATAAAATAGTCAATTACTTTATTCATCTTGGTTGTTCAGCAAGAAAAAAGAAACACCATTTGGTCACACATGACCATCTTTAAAAAGATCCTTTTTGTAAAAAGAC
Source organism: Tanacetum coccineum (assembly GCA_026074375.1). Lineage (NCBI taxonomy): Eukaryota > Viridiplantae > Streptophyta > Magnoliopsida > Asterales > Asteraceae > Tanacetum > Tanacetum coccineum. The sequence continues at coordinate 19,021 of BQNB010014079.1, read as the reverse complement.
ACCCATTCCAAACAGGAAAAAAAGAAACAGGCCCATAGTTAATGTTTCGGTTTGTCGGTTATGGTAGGCCCAGAACAGGGTAAAAATAATCAATAACCTAGCTAATTACCAAGATGATTACCGGATATCACTTGAAGTCGTGTAATCACTTTTTAAAGAAGATTATTTGATCCTTTATCTGGGTATCACAAATATCTTCTTGGGATAAAACCAAGTGCAGTTCGTGTTTTAGGCAAAAATCAAGAACCCTTTCCTTTTTAAGTGTTTAGATTTTTTGTGTTTTTTCAATACAATTGTGATCCCTATTTATAGGGGTTTTACTCAAACCCTAGTCAATGGATATTATAAGAGATTAATGGCCAATTAATCTCTTCCATAATTATCCTCCATAATTTAGAAATTAGTGTTACATGACCAAATTAAATGTGAACATTTAATGCAGTCAAACCTGTCACTTAAATAGGCAAAAGTTGTTACAAACATTTAATGTAGTGATAACGCTCATTTTATACATATTTTTATACGCGTTATCTATGCTTTTGTGTATATTTATTGGTTAAATATAAGAACTTTTGGTATAGAATAGAATATATCTGTCATTGTAGGTTCATGTGATGTGTCGTGGAAGAAAACGGAAGAATACAAGAAGATTTGAAGCTTAAACGAAGAAATAACTCAAGCTGAATGCTTCCCGACACCTGTTCACTGTTTTGGCCATAACTCGGTCATACAAACTCTCTTTTAGTTGGTTTAAGCGGCCACGCGAAGAGAATTCAATTATCTACAACTTTGATGAAGGCCAAGTGCTGAAAATGCACTAAAACTGCCGCACTTGCATATAAGTATGGCGTACTTTAGCGGTATTTATGGAAATTTTCCACCACCTTAAATGTGCGGCGCACAAATATAAATGTGCGCCGCACTTTCTGTCTGATGCATTAAAAACTTGAATTTAGACTCAAAATCGACCACATTTAATGTAGTCAAACATGCCACTTAAATAGGCAAAAGTTATTACAAACATTTAATGTAGTCAAACCTGCCACTTAAATGTTTGTAACCACCCATTTCAGAAAAAATCAGTGACTTAATGGGTGTACAATTTGTACCTCCAAACCCATTTCCACGTATGACCCGATTCCCATAATTGCACTAAATTTCCAACAATCCTCTCCAATTTATTACAATTCATTTGCATGAAAAATTGAACATTAAACAAAACAAGTGCATAAATGAAAATGTTATACAGAGTAAATTTCCATCTTAGTAAATTACACGTTTAAATATTCAAGAATCGGGATGTTCTAAGAATTAAACCCTTCAACCCTTTGAATACCTGAAGATAAAATACACACAAGTTTTCAAACACTTAAAAACTCCTGACACTATACAAACCATGTGTCCATATTCAATTCATAAATGTTGTAAGAGCCAAAGTCCATGCTCCCTGAAGCGGTAAAACCTTAACATTTACATAGGTGGTTCCTCTTTATTCATGCTCCTACTAAGCACTTTTTTAAAGAAATTAACCATTGAGAAGTAAAGACTTCATCCTTCTTTTCAGCAGGTTCCAAGCACATCCTTGGGATAATATGTAAATACATGTGCTTTAGTTTACTAAACGTTCAGCTTTCCACATTGAACTCAGCTACTAAGTTTGGATTTTAAACCCATCCCTTTAGTAGATTTTATAACCAAGTCTCTAGTCAGTCCCTTCGTTAACTGACCAGCTAAGTTTTGTTGAGACCTCACAAACTCTATAGATATCACCCCATTCGTGATAAGCTCACGAATCATGCTATGCATGTAAGTGTCTAGACTTCCTATTGTACATTCGACTATAAGCCTTTACCAATGTAGCACCACTATCACAGTGGATAAAAATAGGTGCTATAGGTTTGGACCAAAGTAAAATCTCAAGGATCAGGTTTCTTAACCATTTAGCTTCTTTACCAGCAGATGTTAAAGCCACAAATTCAGATTCCATTGTTGAACCAGTGATGTAAGTTTTTTCTTGTAAGCCCAAGAAATTGCACCTCCACCAAACAAGAATACCCAGCCATTGGTAGACGAATTGTCTTCAGTATTGTTGATCCAGCTTGTATCAGTGTAACCTTCCAACACTGAAGGATAACCAGTATAAGTCAATTTATAGTCCATGGTTTTCTTCAAGTACTTCAGTACCCTCTGAATTGCTTGCCAGTGTTGAGTCCTAAGATTACTAGTATACCTGCTCAGTTTACCTACTGCAAAAGCAATATCAGGTCGTGTACAAGTCATGGCATACATCGGGCAGCCAATCACCCTAGAATACTCAAGTTGAGATACAGTCTGACCATTATTGGGCATCAGCTTCTCACTTGTATCCATAGGAGTACTCACTGGAGTGCAATCAAAGTAATTGAATTTCTTTAGTACCTTCTCAATATAATGAGACATAAAAATTGTTATCCTATTACTTTCATGTTTAATCCTTATACCTAGAATAACATTCGCCTCCCTCATGTCCTTCATAGAGAACCTTGATGATAAAAAGTTCTTTGTCAGGTCAACCTGAACTTGGTCAGTGCCAAAGATCAGCATGTCATCAACATATAGACAAATGATGACTCCTTTACTAGATTCATCACATTTGCTATATACATATTTGTTAGCTTGGTTAAGTAAATAACCATTAGACAGAACCACTTCATTAAAATTTTGATGCCATTGCTTAGGTGCCTGCTTTAGTCTATAAAGAAACTTAATCAGTTTACACACCTTATTTTCATTGCCAGGCATGATGAAGCCATGCAGTTGGTTCATATAGACCTCCTTATCTAATTCACCATTCAAGAAAGCTGTCTTCACATCCATTTGATGAATAATCAGATTATGAATTGGTGCCATAGGTATCAACAGTCTTATGGTACTGATACGTGCCACTAGAGCATAAGTATCAAAGTAGTCTATCTCTGACTTCTGTCTAAAGACCTGAATGACCAGTCTTTCCTTGAACTTTTCAATAGTTCCATCTACCTTAAGTTTTCTTTTGAAGATCCATTTGAAACTAAGAGGTTTGCAACCTGAAGGTAGATCAGCCAACACCCAAGTGTTGTTTCCTATGATGGAATCCATCTCATCATTAATTGCTTCTTTTAATAAAGCAACATCATGAGACTTCATTGCTTCATCAAATGTTTGTGCCACCCCCCCCCCCCCCCGTGCAACCTGAAGGTAGATCAGCCAACACCCAAGTGTTGTTTCCTATGATGGAATCCATCTCATCATTAATTGCTTCTTTTAATAAAGCAACATCATGAGACTTCATTGCTTCATCAAATGTCTTGGGGCCATCCTCAACATTAAATCAATAAGAGTGTTGGTCAGAGACCTCATCCCTTGTTCCTTTAATTAAGTATAATTGAAATTTAGGTCCAAAGTCCTTTGGAGTCTTTTTCATTTTGCTTTTTCTAAGCTCAGGTTCAGGTTGCCGAACAACCTCTTTAATGACCTTTTCAGGGACCACTGAACCACCAACGTCTTTAGTTCCTTTAGGAATCTTGAGACTTGGTTTAGGGACTGAAAAGAATCTATTCTCATCAAAGATATCATCCCTTAATTTAATTATAGAGTTAATTGAAACTGATTCATTAGGTTCAATAACAAAGAACCTAAAAGCCTTAGAATGCTCAGCATATCCAAAAAAGATGCATTCAATGCCTCTTTCACCCAAAGTTTTCAGATTTGGATCAAGGAGTCTTACAACTACCTTACAATCCCAAACCCTGAGGTAGTTCAGGTTTGGTTTCCTTTTAGTCCAGAGTTCATAAGCGGTAATCCTGTTCCTTTTATTAGGAACCCTATTTAATAAATAGCAAGCTGTTAACATAGCTTCACCCCAGAACCCTTGACTCAGTCCTGAGTAGGACAACATAAAATTAACCATTTCTTTAAGTACTTTATTTTCTTTTTTGATATACCATTTTGTTGTGGAGTATAAGGGGTTACCGTTTCATGGATAATACTAACAAACTGAAAATACAGAATATCTATGTACTCACATCCCTTATCAATCCTGAATCTTTTGATCAGAAACCCTTGTTGTAATTCAACTTCAGTTTTAAATACTTTGAATTGATCTAGTGCTTCATCCTTAACATGTAATAAATAAACATAATAAAACCTTGAAGCATCATTAATAAATATCACAAAGTATTTCTTATTCCCTAATGAGGGAGTAGCATGCAGATCACATTAATCATTGTGGATCATCTCCAAAACTTCAGTTTTACGTTTTACATTTGAATGGTTTATTAGTTATTTTGGTCAGCATGTAAGTCTTATACTTTTCAGTGTCCATGTCAAAAGCAGGGATTAACCTATCCTTAGACATATCTTGCATCCTCTTAAAGTGGACATGACACAGTCTTGTATGCTATAGGATTAAATCATTCAGTTTAGAGGTTGACATGAAGGCTGAAACATTTGATTACTCAAATAACCAAAACCAATAAACACACCATGTTTAGATAGAAAAAATTTATTAGATTCAATCACTTGTTTATAACCACAATTATTCAAAATACTACTTGAAACCAAATTCTTCCTTATATTAGGAACATGCAAAATATTAAACAATGAAACAATCTTTCTAGAACTAAACCTAAGATCTACACAACCATGTACATACATCAGGGCTGTTGACTCATTTCCTATATGAAGAATAGATCCATCATTTAGTAATTCATAGGTCTTGAACCAACATCTATCTTTACACACATGAACTGTTGCTCCTGAGTCAACCCACCACGCAACATTACCATCCTGCACAAAGTAAGCTTCAGATACATATGTAACATAATAAACCTAAAGAGATTTACTAAACATATTCTGACCTTTCAGTAAGATGGATGAACCATCTAGCAAACCCTTTGTGCCTAAACCATTGGCTTTGTTACCAACATTAACACCTTTGTAATCCCTTTTAATGTGACCAGTTTTGCCATATTTCCAACAAGTAGGTTTTGCGTTCTTGTTAGGATTAGCCCTTGTGTTATCATGATCTTTACATTTACCCTTGTTGTCATTATACCTAGAGGATTTGTTATGCTTCACTATATTGATAACTGAAGGACCAACAACATTGTTGCCTTTTGGCTTGTCACTATCCTACACCCTGAGGAGCTCTGTAATGCGCAGATGATTGCCCAACTCAACAAGAGTTAACTCCTCCTTGAGATGTTTCAAGGTGTACTTGAAATATTTCCAAGAAGGAAGGAGTTTGTCAATGATACAAGAGACCTGAATGACATCATCCATATTTATCTTATGTTATGTAAACCTTCCAAGTATTCCAAGAAGTTCATTGTATTATTTCATAACTGGTCTTGAATCAGTCATTTTGTAATTGGTAAAATTAGTAACAAGGAACTTCTTACTTGATGCATCCTCAGATATATATTTGGCCTCCAAGGAATCCTTTAGTTCTTTGGAAGATTCAACACTTTCGTAAATATCAAACAAAGAATTAGACATACCATTGAGGGTTAAACCCTGCAAACATAGTAATCATTGTCCCACTTGGCCCTCTTCCTGAGTTGTTCTACGGTAGCATCATCACCATCTTCAGGAATATGAGTAGTCAGCACATACACCACACTCATGCTGAAAAGCAAGAAATGCATCTTCTTTTGCCATCTTCTAAAGCACACCCTTTCAAACTTGTCAAGTTTGGCAAAGTTTGAAGCCATGTGTTTCATAGCAGCTGCAGCCATTGATTATCACAAAATAATCTTCTTTGATTGTTGGTTATTGTTAGCCCAGAACAGGGTGAAGATAATGAATAACCTAGCTAATTACCAAGATGGTTACCAAATATCACTTGAAGTCGTGTAATCAGTTTCCAAAGAAGATTCTTCGACCCTATGCCTGGGTATCACGAATACCTTCTTAGGATAAAACCAAGTGTAGTTCTTGTTTTAGGCACAAATCAAAAACCCTTTCATTTTTAAGTGTTTAGGTTTTCTGTGTTTTTTCCATGCAATTATGATCCCTATTTATAGGGGATTTACTCAAACCATAGTCAATGAAAATTATGAGAGATTAATGGCCAATTAATCTCTTCCATAATTATCTCCATAATTTAAGAATTAGTGGTTACATGACAAAATTAAATGTAATCATTTAATGCAGTCAAACCTGTCATTTAAATAGGTAAAAGTTGTTACAAACATTTAATGTAGTTATAACGCTTATTTTATACATATTTTTATACGCGTTATCTATGCTTTTGTGTATATTTATTGGTTACATATAAGAACTTTTGGTATATAATAGAATATATCTGTCATTGTAGGTTCATGTGATGTGTCGTGGAAGAAAACAGAAGAATACAAGAAGATTTGAAGCTTAAACGAAGAAATAACTCAAGCTGAATGCTTCCCGACACCTGTTCACTGTTTTGGCCATAACTCGGTCATACAAACTCTGTTTTAGTTAGTTCAAGCGGCCACGCGAAGAGAATTCAATTATCTACAATTTTGAAAAAGGCCAAGTGTTAAAAATGCACCAAAACTACGACACTTGTATATAAGTGCGGCGCACTTCAACGGTATCTATGAAAATTTTCCACCGTCTCAAATGTGTAGCGCACAAATATAAATGTGCGCCGCACTTTCTGTCTGATGCATTAAAAACATGAATTTAGCCTCAAAATTGACCATATTCATCCTTTGCTTGGTCTCCAAGTAAAATTTACCCTATAAATACCCCCTAAAACTCCAGGGACACACACACTAACACATCTCTAACACACACAACCTTTAAATCACTTTGGAGAGGAAGAAGGAATGGTGAGGATCTTATGATCCGATGATCCAAACACCCCTTCTCACCACCATGAACCGCCACTCTTCACCACGAATTTCCAGAGTTCTAACACCATATCTAAACCACATACCATCCATTTTCAGAATTTAAACACTTTTTACTTTGATTCTTAGAGGATTCACACCAAATTCTCCAAAGTTCACCACCATAAACCTTGTTACCAAACACTCCATTTGGTGATATGTTGCGGATTTCCAGAAGTTACTTGGTATATTTCGGGTTATCTTAGTAGCATTTAGTTGTTGGTTGATCATAGAACTATTAGTTTTGGGATTGGTGGTTGTTGTAGTCGAAATATTGGTTTTGTTACTTTATTCTCATATGTGAACCATGATATGATATTTAGATGATTTTGCTCTGACTTATGAATATGAATGTTTATGAATTTGATGTTATCTTTACTTGGATCCTTGTTTATCTTTTGATTGATCAGTGTAACTTTCATAGGCCGAAAGGGGTAGTTGTAGTGGTTAGTTTTGAGTCGCGAATCAATACTATACTTGTGAGAATTGTGTGGTAAATTGATAATCAACCCAAGTAGAATGATGTTAAGACCCTTCCTTATGTTGACCGACCGAGTTGGGAGGAATTCATATGTATGCATATTTGATATTAACCATTCCTAATGCGCTAATGATGATGTAGTATATAGGCCGAAAGGATTCTATGTTATAATTGGTAGATATGCTTGTTATTATGATTACCCGTCATATATGACTAGTATCCTTTGCTTATATAAAGTCTTGCTCTATCTATATCTATTATGTTATATGGATCATGCCTTGTTCCTTGTTTGCTTTATACACACGTGTTGATCCCACTTCAATAGATCAAATTCTTTAAGCTTTTTTAAGGTTTAGTTATATTAGATAAATCTAACACAAGTATAGTAAAAACTATTTTTGAATGTATTAAAGTTTATGCGGAATCTAATCTTTAATATTAAAAAGAATTATCAATGAAATAGTAATTCAATGAACATACAATTTAACCAATAAGCTCTAATATTATTAATGATAATAATACGAATACTCTTAAAATATTAGGGTTACAAAGACCTTAAAGCTATGAATTATACGTCTAATAATACTTCAAAATATTGATAAAAGATATCAAACTCTATGCCCTAGGACCTCCTTTTATACACCAAGGAGCCCTAGTCGGCTTACAATACTTTCCTAAGTATCCATAATCTTTTCTATAAACAAATAACTTAATACATATCATATAAGCAGTACTAACTAATCAAACAATACTAACTTATTCTCAGCCACATTAACTTTATCTTTGAGCAGTCTTAACCTTGAGCAGTACTAACATTCACTAGCAGTAGTAACTTTGTACTAGCAGTAGTAAACATTTAGCATATTTTTCACTAGCAGTACTAATATTCACTAGCAGTAGTAACTGTGTACTAGCAGTAGTAAACACTTAGCATATTTTCTTTGAAGTTCATGAGCAACACTAAATCCAGCTGAGCAGCATTAACACAAACATGAGCAGCAGTAATTCAAACAACATCAAGAAGACTTTTAATCCCAACAATCCTCCCCTAAACTTGATATTCTTCTTCAAAATCATCAAGTTTCTTCATTTAAAGCTTCATCAACACCAGGAGGATGCTTCCAAACACTTCTTTACTTCTTAAGCTGTTTCATGATGAATTTAAGAAGCTGATAAGCCATTTCACTTTCATAGTTTTAAACAAATAGAATCATTGGATGCCTTTGAGTCAGGACCTGAAGATGAGAAAGCCATGAGTGCATAATTAGGCCCTTCCTCTGCCTGATCACTCCAGTCATATCCACTAAGACCATCACATGACACCAAAGCTGTGGAAGTGGATGTTTCCACAGGCACACTCCTTCTTGAGCTTTCCTTGTTCTTGTTGTCTTGATTTCTTGGAGCTCTGCACTCCTTAGCAAAATGTCCCCTCTTGTAGCAGTTATAGTACTCCACTTTGGACTTATCAAAACCAATAGTCTCATTACCATTAACAGTAAGCTTCTTTCCTGTATTCTTCAAAAATCTTCTTGCCCTCATAGTCAACATGGCCATTTGCCATCTCAAATCTATCTCTTCTATGTCATCTGGATGGATTTGTTGCAAGTCCTCATGTACAAGTTAAGGACTATTTGATTGACTAGCAAAGAATGAACAAATAACAGCATCACTCAAGTTATCAATATTTGTAGAGTAATCAGGATTAACTTGAGTGCTAGCAGTAGTAACTTCATGAGCAGCATTAACTACTTCATTGGTGGTGCTGGTGTTGTTATTTGAAGAGGACATAAAAGCCATGTTCTGTGTGCTTGAACTTGAGCTAGACATCCCTTTAACTTCTGGTTCATACACCTTGAGGTTGTTGTAGAGATCATCCATGCTCATTGTATCCAAATCAGCTTTGTTCCTCTATACAACAGCATGTGTGTTCCATTCAGGTGACAAGCTTCTTAATAATTTTTTATTAACATCTTCTTGTAAAAGCTTCTCATCCAAAAGCTCCAACTGACTCACAAGCTTTTAAAGCCTATCAAAAGTTTGATCAAGCATCTCTGAGCTTGGAGCAGTAAAGTTTTCATATTTCTATTTTAAGACGCGAGAGGAGCATGAGAAACACCTAGGATTAGTGTTGGAACTGCTCAAGAAAGAGAAGTTGTATGCTAAGTTTTCTACTTGTGAATTCTGGTTGCAAGAAGTACAGTATCTTGGGCATGTGATTAATGGTGATAGGATTCATGTAGATCCTAGTAAGATTGAGGATTTAAAGAATTGGGAAGCTCCTAGAACCCCGTTTGAAGTTCGTTCATTCTAGGATTGGCAGGGTATTATCGTAGATTTATTGAGAACTTTTCTAAGATAGCTAAGCCACTTACTGTCTTGACTCAGAAAAGTAATACCTTCAATCATCATTTTATTAGATATTGCAATGAAAAGAAATTGATTTAAATTGTCAAAATCCATAGTGACAAGAATGTTGCAGATTTGCTTACAAAAGCTTTTGATGTAAGTAGATTTCAATATTTGATTGCTAGTATTGGAATGCTAAATCTTTAAAGACTTTTATCTCTTTATGTTTTTGTAGAGTTTTGTATGAATTAGTACTGTTATTCATGTCATTAAAAGTTTTTGTTGTTAAGTATAATTAGTATTGTTGGTTATACTTAATACTGCTGAGTTTTACTGTTAGTTATACTTAATACTGCTATGTATAATTAATACTTTGATAATTGTGAAAATTGCTATGGCTTGTGTTTTCTTGGTTTTTGGACTAACATTTTGCAGGAAAAGCAAAGAAAAGTGTTAAATTGATGATGGAAAAGCTGTTTAGAATGGAATTGGAGTTAATGCTGGTGACTCAAAGTTCATGCTGCTAGGCATAACTTACTACTGCTGGATGAAAGTTAATGTTGTTGAGGATATTTCCCATAAATACTTCGTTTAAGGGTTTCAATCGATCCTTTAATCAATTTCACTCTTTTAAATACTCTCTAACTACAAACCCTAACTCAATTATATCATCCATTATCAAAACCCAACACAAATGGTGATTCTAAAGTTTGCAGATACTCATAACATGGTCGCATTTTTTTCTAAACCCAAAGAGAATGATGGGTTTGAAAAAATTGTGGATTTTTTGAATGCACATCCTATAAAGTATGCACTAACCGTTAATCCTACAATATATATTTCTTGTATCGAACAGTTTTAGTCTACTGTCAAGGCCAAAACTATCAATGGGGAAGTACAGTTGCATGCCCTAGTAGATGGCAAGAAGATAATCATTAGTGAATCAACTATTAGAAGAGATCTTTAACTAGAAGATGCAGAAGGTGTTGATTGTCTACCAAATTCTTCCATCTTTGAACAACTTACACTGATGGGGTATGAGAAAATTTCACAAAAGCTAACTTGCTATAAGCCATTCTTTTCCCCACAATGGAAATTTATGATTCATACTATTCTACAATGTCTAAGTTCAAAACACTGCATGGAAATGAGTTTAGTAGTACTATGACATCTGCAATTATCTGTTTGGCTACAAATTAGAAGTTTAACTTTTCAAAATACATTTTTGAAAGTATGATTAGAAACTTGGATAATTTGTCTGGCAAATTTTTGATGTATCTAAGGTTTGTACAAGTATTTTTGGATCAACAACTTGATGGAAGGCCAACTCATAAGAGAATTTATATTGCACCCTCTCACACTAAAAAGATATTTGGAAATATGAGAATGGTAGGAAAAGATTTTTCTGGTAGAATAACACCTTTATTTCAAACAATGGTGATACAAAACCAATCATAATTGGGTGAAGGTTCAGCTATTCCAACTAATCCCCATCACACACCCACCATTATTCAATCATCAACTCAGAAGACAAGCTCAAAAGACAACAAAAACCTAGAAGCCTAAGAAGAATGACACTCAGGAGTAACCTCAGCTAGTGATCCTAGTGAAAATGTTGAAGATGAGGCTGTCTATAAGGAGTTGGTTGATAGTTTGGTAAGGGCTGCCACTACTGCTTCTAGCTTAGAAGCAGAGCAGGACAATGGTAACATCAATAAGACCCAATCCAAGGCAACACCTAATAAATCTAGTTCCCTATGGGGGGGGGGGAAACACTTTTAGTGGTGGTCCCAGTGCCAAGAAACATAAGAGGATACTATTGCTCAAACCAAGGTTTTGAGAATGTATCTAGAACATTCTAAATGATCCACTGCTCGTCAAGAGGTACAAACAACTCAAAGTGATAAGATAGACTTAAACTTGATGAACTTTATAACACTATGTACCAACTTTACAAATAGGGTTTTTGATTTGAGAGAGAGAAGAAAAGAAAGAAGGAAGGAGGGGGAGGGATGAGAAAGAAAAAGAAGGCAAGGGGAGGAAAAAAGAGAAGAGGGGGAGGACGAAGTAGAGGAAGTAGAGGCAGAAGAATGAAGGAGAAGGGGTAGAGGAAGGGAGGGAAGAAGGGAGGACAAAGAAGGTATAAAAAACGGAGAGGAGTGGGAGAAGAGAGGGAATGGGAGAAGGAGTAGGCAGGAGAAAAGAGGGGGAGAAAGGAAAAGGGAAAGGATGAAAGGCAGGAGGAGAGAGAGAAAAGTTAGGAAAGAGTAAGGGGGAGGGAGGGAGAGGGAGAGGATGAAGGAGAAGATGAGGAGGAAAGGGGAATAAGAAAAGAGGAAAATAGAATAAAAGGGAGGGGAGAGAGGGAGGAGATAGGGAAGGGAAAAGGGAGAGGAGAGAGAGGAGAAAGAGGAACGGGAGGAGGAAGACAAGATCACTCAACAGAAGAGATTGCTAGTTTAAAAAAGAAGGGACGAGAAGCTTGAAATAAAAATAGTCAAGACCTCAATAAGCTGAAGAGATTATACAAAGTTGTTTGAACACTAGGTAGAAATCCCAGAAGATGAAGAAAGTTTTTGGGTGAGGATGCATTCTCAACAGAATGAGGTTAATTCTATATGAAATGAAGAAATTGACCCTAGTTTAGTGTTCAAGATGATGCGACAAAGAGATTTTGATGTGGATGCTTTTAAATGGCGAGGAGGTGTTTTGTTGCAGGGCAAAATGACAATGTGATTGAAGAATGTAGTTGAAGATCCTCAAGTAAGTACTAAGGCTGCGCAACAACTGTTACAATAACTAATAAAGAAATTACTTTGGTTCAAGCACTTAAAGCATTAAAAATTTCAAAACCCAAGGTGAAAGGGATTGTTTTTCAAGAGCCAGGTAAATCTACAACAACAACAACAATTTATTCACAACAATCACAGAACAAGGGTAAAGGAATAATGATAGAAGAACCTGTGAATCCTATGAAGAAGAAAGATCAAGTCAGTTTTGATGAAGAAGTTGCTTTAAAGTTACAAGCTGAATTTGATGAAGAAGAAAGACTTGCAAGAGAGAAACTTAAAAAAGAAAAAGAAGCCAATATTGTACCCATAATCAAGTAGTTGATTCTGAATCCAAAGCACTTTTCGACAGCAACTTGAAGCAACCACATACTCAGCTTATGTTGTAGAATTTGCAACCACTTTCTGTTTCTTGCACTGCCATGATATTAAACTACATCTAAGAAATTAACAACCTCCTGTTGTAGACTTCCTATCTAAGCTTGTTCTAGCATAATCACTATCAGTGTACGCTACCAAATCAAGAGGAGAATCTTTTGGATACCAAAGGCCTAATTTTGGTTGACCTTTTAAGTACCTAAAAATCCTTTTCATAGCATGAAGATGTGAAACCTTTGGATTGACTTGGTATCTAGCATAAGCACACACTGCAAACATGATGTCAGGTCTTGAAGATGTAAGATACATCAATGAACCAATCATTGACCTATACATATGAACATCCACTTCTTCACCATATTCATCCAGGAGCAGAGGCTTTTGAGTTTCCATTGGTGTGCTTGCAGTCTTGACTTTTATAAACCTAAATTTCTTTAAAATTTCATCAATTATATTTTCTGACTAAATAAATATAAACATCCTTCTTCGCTAATTCACTTGTAATCACAAAGAAGAATGTAAGTTTCTCCCATAGAACTCATCTGAACTTTCTCATGCATCAAGATCTCAAATGCAAAGCATACCTACCTTCTTTTGTAGAACACAAAGATGAATCATCCACAAAAAACTTAGACCAGCAAAATATCACCTTTGTACCTTTTGATGAATAGGGTCTTGTTAATTTTCCCTCTTTGAAACCTATTGTCCAACAGATATGTTGACAAGGTTTTATACCAAGCTCTAGGAGCTTAATGTAGTCCATATGGTGCCTTTTTAACCTTGTATACTCTCTCAAAAAAGTCTGGATCTTCAAATCCTAGTGGTTGACATACATACACCTCTTCTTCAATCTTCCCATAGAGAAAAGCACTTTTTACATCTATTTGATACACCATAAAATCTTTAAATGAAGCATAAGCTAAAAATAGCCTAATTGCTTCAATTCTTGCAACAGGGGCAAAGACTTCATCATAGTCAATCCCTTCTTCTTATGTGTACCCTTGAGCAACCAATCTTGCTTTATTTCTTATCATAATTCCCCTTTCATCATTTTTATTCTTTAAAACCCATTAAAAGCCTATAGCACTTTTTCCATTTGGTAAATCCACTAAAGACTAAACTTCTTGTAACTTGAATTGTAGAAGCTCTTCCTACATAGCCTCTATCCAGCTTGGATCCTTCAATGCAAGAATTACCTTTTTGGGTTCTTCTTGTGATAAAAAGCAAGCAAACAAGCAGTTTTGAAGGTCTTTATGGTTTGTTCTTTGTTGAATAGTACTAACAAACCCATGTTCCTTCAATTTATTTGACATCTTTCTTGTTTGCGTAGCTGATTACAAATCTCCAATCACTTGATCAAGAGGATGGTCTTTATGAATTCTTATAGTTGGAATAGGACTGACTTGGATTGTTGTATCCAAATTGTTCATGTCAGCCTCTGCACCATCATCTTCATCATTTCTTGAGAAGTCAAATATGCTATAATCTTCTAAAGCAGGCATATTTAGATCAAATGGAAGTTCAATGCTTGTTTTTCTACCAACAACATTATCCTCATTTGTGCCAGTAGTATTAATAGTGTTAGTGCTGTTAACATTATCTTCCATCTCTTGATCTTTACTTTCACTATCTTTTCTTAGATCTTCATTAAACTCTTTCTTCCATTTATCTACTGAAGTTTGGATCCATCATCATGAGAACTCTTTGAATCTTGGGAGTATGGTGGATCAACAGTCCATAATGGTAGCAAAATGTAATCTTTGACAGGTTCTGTCTCCTTTCTAGCTTGACTTGCATTATCACTTGCTTTTGTACCTGCAAAACCATTAGACTGTGTACCTGCAACAATTGGCTTATAATTTATTGTTCTTGTTAGTGCATCAATATCAAATAAGTCAATCTGGAATCTGGTCCCACTACCATTAGGTGTACTCTACTATCCTTATATGCAAGATTTCTCCAATTTCTATGTTCTAACTATTGAATACACTAAAGGCATTACTATTTAAAGGTAAGCCCATAAAGGAAAGCAATCACAGCCTTACCATCAAATTTGCCTAAGTGATCTATGGTATTAAGAATGGTAATAGGATACCCAAATGGTCACATAAAACTTAAAGTTGGTGTTCTACCATGAAAAAGTTCATATGGGGTCTTGTTATGAGGCTTAAGCATTAACACTTTTTTTTGCACATAACAAGCAGTATTAATTGCTTCTGCCCAAAAAATAGTTGGCAACTTAGAATTAGCTAGCATAGTCTACAGCCCATCAATTAATGCCCTATTCCTCCTCTCACAACTCCATTCATGAAACTTAGTTTGTAGATCCTTTTAATATTGCTTCTTGTGATGGATGTGCGCGTTAGGCTCTAGAAAACTAGCTATTAAATATTACATTAACATAGACGTCTAGGGAAACGCGAGTGTGTTGAAAGGATACAATCGGTAACAGTCTTCATACTACCTTATCCCTAATATGGTTGATCCCTCTTAAGTGTTTTAATGCATGTAATGTACTCTTAGGGTCCTTTTAATAGTCTTCATACTACATTACATGTATGTTGCCTTAACTCAATATTACGTAATCGACGAATTTGTGTAATCTGTTCATGACCTAGGAAACACTTACACAGATCATCACAAGTGTGACAAAGCAATAGGACTAGGATAAGCAAACTGAGGAGTAGTGCATGATTTAGTGAATACATTTATCTTCCCATACGAGTTCCACTAAAGTAGTTTAGTTTAATTAAAAGTTTAATTAGATTAAAACCAAAACCCACCTCCAAAACTTGAATTCTAATTGCTTTCATAACAATATAAAAACACAAAAATAATCTTCTCTCAACCACTTAGATCTTAGTTAGGTTTAGTTTGACCCTTCACACGTTATTCCCCTAGAGAACGATAACAACCTGATAACGCCCAAATTATACATGTTTCTATTCGTTATTTATGTGTATTTTATCATTTCTAGTGAACTTTTGGTACTTAATTAAGCTTGAATTGCTTATAGGTTCACTTGAAGACTCTAGAGACCCAAGCTCATGAATCTATACATTTTGGGAGACGAATACAAGAAAAGAAAAGATTTCTAGCCAAAGATCAAGAAGTCCGCCGCACTTCTTTGCAAGTGCGCCGCACTTTCCTGTGAAGCCAAAACACCGCCGCACTTATAATATTGTGCGCCGCACATTCTCTTAAAGTTTGAAGAATTAAAGTCTAATAAATGCACATGTATTAACTCCTCAAAACCGCCGCACTTCTTTGCAAGTTCGCCGCACTTCCAGTAAAAGTCATTAAATGTAATCGCATTAACTCCTAAAGTTCGCCGCACTTTTTCCTAAGTGCGCCGCACTTTGCACCTAATCTTGCCTATAAATAGAGGACGAATTTGCATCCTCAAATCATCTCATTCTCTCCATTCTCTCTTCACCAATCATCTCTCACACACATATATTTCCCTCCTTTCACCAAAAACACCAAGAAACACCTCCTAAGTTGAAGAGAAAGATCTAACGATCAAGAACAAAGACGGTTTCCTAATTAGTTATTGAAATAATGGAAGTTTGTGTAAAATCTACTTTTGTTATGAACTCCTTAGCCATGAGAGGCTAATTCTCTCATGACTACTCGGTGAAGTTACGATAATGAATAAGTGTTTGGTATGATTTTGATCGTTTTAATCTTAAGCTTATGTTGCAAACCTGTTATATCTTATCTTATCTATTTTTGCTTATCAACTTAGATTATATAATCATATCGGTATAGGTCGAAAGACCCGTTATGATCTATGTGGTTTTAAAGATTTGTCTATGGTCTTTAACGTCTGTGCTGAGAAATCCACTTTCGTAAATTGATAAACAAAATAAGCTTTGATATAATAATAACTGGATTATTTGAGTGACACATTTGGTCTAGTTAACTAAATATAAGTCTTAAGTTAATCAAGTTAATTCGTAAAAACGTTTTCTGACGAGAAATTATTTTTATAAATTAAAGTCGCATCTTCAAGGTCAAATCATTTCCAACACTTATGAATTATTCTTAACTATCCGAGTAGTCATCTTTATTATCATTGATAAAACTAAAGTTATTTTCAAAATTGTTAAAGTCTATTTTCTTTTTGATTATTCGAACACTACTCTAATCCATGTGGACGACCTGGTCTTACCTAAAAAGATTATACTGCATACATGGGTTATACTTTTACCCGTGTGTTTCCATATAATTGTCCGGTATTTTCAGTCTTATAAATTTAAAGCTTTTGAAACACATCAAAGTTTTTGGCGCCGCTGCCGGGGATTTCTTAGCTATTCTGTAGTTAAACTCTGTAAAATCTCTTTAACTCCCCCTCTTTTTCAAATCGCTGTATAGTTTTCTGGCAAACTGACCCGAACAAATTCTCCTTTGGATGCATACACGTTCTTCCAATTCTGAACTTGTTGAACCATTACTTGAACCTGAATGTACTCTGAATCAAAGACGTCGTCGACGAAATAGAAGAGTTCCATTCAATCAAAAAAACAATCCACCTAAAAACCCGAGAATTGTCTATCCGCCAATTCTCAACATCAACCACTTCCGTCACTTTATAGTTACTCTTGAAAACCTTTACCCAGTGGATGATGAACCCATGTGGGTTGCTGACCATGTTGTCGCTCTGACTCCTGCTTCTGCAATTACTATTTCTGAAACTGCTAACGAATTTGCTATCAAAGGTAACCACTTGACTCTTGTCAAAGGAAACCAATTTGATGGAAGAACCAAAACCGATCCTCATAAACACATTCACGAATTCCTCAGAATCTGCGATATGTTTAAATACAAAGATACTGAAAATGAAGCCGTCCGCCTAAGGATGTTTCCCCTATCCCTCACTGGAGACGCAAAAACATGGTTAGAGGAACTCAACGAAGGAACTATAGAAACATGGGATGAACTTCGAACCGCTTTCATTAGCCGATTCTTTCCCCCAGCTCTTTTTGACCGACTCCTAAGAGAAATCCGAGCTTTCTCTCAACACGAGAATGAATCTCTAACTGACGCTTGGCTTCGTTTGAAGGAAATGCTCCAAAACTGTCATGGTCACAATCTGTCCAAAGGAAACATTATCAAAATCTTCTATCTTGGTCTAAGCAAAATAACCCAAGAAGTTCTAAATGCTGCAGCTGGTGGTATTTTTCTCTATTAAACACCAAATCAAGCTTATCAGCTTTTGAAAGACAAGGTCTTACTAAAGCTCGAATGGGCTAAAAATCAAAAAACCAAACCATCTCTTAAAAAAACCGTTGCTTTCGCCGATGAAGGTAGCAGTAATTCCAATACTGACAAAATTATGGCCCGAATAGATGCCATGACCCTGAAAATGGATGCTCAGTATAAATAACTCCAAAACCATGCTAAAAAAACAAAACCCGATCTTGATGAAGATGATATACCTATGTCCCAAGAAGAAGAAGCCAAATTCATGCCAACTTTTTGTAAGACTCATTTTTACAATGATTACTGCGACCGAGACTCGAATCGAGATAATTGGCGTTCAAACGAATGAAGTATTTAGAATCGAGACAACTACAGATCCAATACTGATGATAAACCATACGATCTTCAAAAACAATTCAACAATTTCATGAAATCTCAGCAATCGACCAACACTTTCATCAAAGAAACGTTCATGGATCATAAAACTCAACTCAAAACCGTTGCCAAAAATCATCAAGCTTCAATTCAAAACCTTGAAACCAAGTTTGACAGACTTGCTGACAAGCAATCTGGTCGACCCTTTAGATCTCTTCCCAGTAACACTCAACCAAACCCAAAAGGACACAATTCCAAAGTCTACCAACCACCACAATCTCGCAATGAGCATGTGAATGCCGTATTCACAAGAAGTGGTAAATCCTACAACCCACCAGTGAACTCAAATGATCAACAAATTAATCCTGAAAACCCTATCAATTTCAACAATAGCGATGAAGAAGACGAAGAACCTACATATAACACCTCATGTTTTAGGTCATTGTATGACATTATGTAATTCACAATTTACTTTTAAGGTTTTACGCGTTTGCTCTTAAATCGTAATAGTTAAGCTAAATCGCGTAAACTAAAAATGATCATTCAATGTAAAC
>BQNB010014078.1:4378-75876 GCA_026074375.1 Tanacetum coccineum | reverse complement strand
ACTAAATGACAAAAGAAAATTTTATAAAAAAGAAAAATATTTTTTTATTAATTTTTGGATTTTTTATGAATTTTCTAAGATTAAAAACTAATTAAAACTAATTAAATATAAAAAGTCAGAAAATATAACTATAAAAAATCTGAAAAAATCAAATTAAATAAAGAAAAAGTTAACAAATCTAAAAATATAAAAATGCCCAAATTTTACTGTTTTAAATAAAAGTAATTAAACTAATTAGATTTAAACCTAAATTAATTAATTAATTAACTAAAAGAGTAACAGCTGTTAAACTAGAGGACTAACAGTGAAATGGGAACAAGGACAAACGAAGTAACAGGGAATTAACAAAGGGGATTAACAAAGTTAACTAGAAAAGATGAAATTACACAAATGGTCCCTGAAGTGGACCCCGATATGCAAAGTGGGTCCAACAAGCTTATTTTTGAAAGCTTATAAAAGCAAACTTACTAAGGGGCTTAAGGGGAACATTTTTCCTAATAAGCACATAAGCTGAAGTTAACTAAATAAGCTAGAAATGTGAGCTTAATGGGCTGCAGAACTCAATAAGCTTATTAGCTTATTTTTCTTTGTTTTTGGTTTTTTAAGCTGCAAAATAAGCTACAATTATGGGGGACAGTTAATAAGGCTAAGGGGAGTCTTAAATAAGCTAAGGATACTAGAATAAGCCCTAAAATAAGCTGGCAATCAATTAAGCTATGCTAACAGTTTTAGAAAGAAAACAGAAAAAAGTGGACTTTAAGCTATGATTAAGCTATCTTAATAAGCTAACCTAGGGATTTAAGCTGCTAAACCTAAAAGGCCTACCTATAAGCTATGTTAAAAAGCACTAATGTCCTATGGCTTAATGGCAAATAAGCTAGAAAAAGGGGGCTGGATTTGGTGCTCAGCACCAGGGGAAAACATGCAGTGGGCTTAAGGGCCTTTTTGGCTTAACACAATAAGCTCTCAAGAGCTTATTTCCCAAGACAAATCACAAACAGATTAAAAAGAGACATAAATGAGCTTATTTCCAAAATGTGGTTTAATATGATGGACTTTTACCTGCTGATATTTGGGGTTGAATTTGGCTGTTTTCAAAAAATGGCATACATGCACTACTTAATGAGATTTGGTTATTTCAAAAGGACACAGCAAATGGTTGAGTTTTTTAGCTAGTAACAACTAAATAAGCACATGAATGTTATGCTTAAGCTGTTTTAAACAGCTTAAGAGGTTTAGCTCACTTTTTCTTTATAAATTTTTGGCAAAATATCAAGGGATCTTAAAACTTTCTTTTAACTAAAAAAACTTTGATTAAAATTGCTTAAATGAGCCCACACACTCAGCCAAAAGTGGCTGAGTGCACTTGACCCATAAAAATCCCATTATGACCCATTTTAACACAAAACCAAACACCCCCTTAAATATATAAAATAGCTTTTTAACTGATTTTTGGGTAAAATAAGGCTGATATAAGTGATTACAAGTGAACCTTAATAACTTTTACACATGTTTAAACAATTTAACAGATTTAAACAGCTTTAAATGATGCTTTGAAATTTCCACAATAGCAATTTTCTCAAAAACACTTAACTTTTATTAAAACTGAAAGTATTACAATAAAAACTTGAAAAGAAACTGAGTACAATGATTTTTAAAACAAACTTGATTAAAATTTAAACTAAGAAAGTAAAAAAAACGGGCTTGGTCTTTTTCTTGTTCTTCTTCCTTTTATAGAGGTCTTTAAAGACTTCTTGCACTTGGGCTGTGCTTGTTGTGAGAGTAGGAAGAAATCCCAGCAATCCTAGCCCTCCATTTGGTCTTGTACACAATCTCACCATTGAAGGGGACTTCGGGGTTGAGTGTTTGTGTCAGGGAGAGAGTTATAGGGGCAGGGTAAGGTGGGAATGAGTAGGGGTGATAGAGTGTACTAGGGTTAGTGGTTTTGGCTTGAAAACAGGGGGAGAGGTGGTTTGGGTTTTGGCGCCAAGTGGGTTGGGTTGCAGGGTTGTTCGTTTGGTTTAAAAGAAATGAATGAAAAAGATGCACAATTGGCCCCTCAACTCTCTTTCTCTTGTCACTTTGTTTAAGCCGAGTTTTCAGTTATAACATAGTTTGGAAAGTGACAATAATGGTCCCTCTGTTTTATGAAAAGAAACCAAAGAAGGTTAGGGGTAATTGCAAAACTGGTCCTTGTGGTTTATAACTAAAAAGAAAACTGCCATTTGGCAGTTTTAGTCCTTGTCTTTATTTTTCTATTTTTCTTTTATAAAACAACTTTCAAACTTGGCATTTTTGGCCCCTAAAGTTTTATTTTTTCATTTTTAATTATAAAACAAAGTTTTAAAATTTACATTTTGGGTCCTTGTGTTTTATAAAAAAGATGTTTTGGGCTGTTGGGCTTGTATTGGGCCCAATTGAGTGTGTCTGGGCCCAATAAGGTTTAGGCTTATGTTATTGGGCTTTTTAAGGCCCAATAAGGTTATGAAGTGGGTTTTGTGTGTACAATGGCTGAGATTGGCTGTAACTGGGCTAGGATTGGGCCTTCAAAGTCTTCACAGTCTTTGTAAATATACTATTGGGCTTTCCCGGCCCATCAGATGGGTAAAGATTGCATTCAATAGTATTCTTCAGTTCCGGCTCCGGTTTGACTGCTGATTCTTCAGTATTGACTCTGACTTTGACATTTTTGGACTTTGGCCTTGATTTTGCACAGTCTTTTCCATTCCATGCTCAGTTTTGTCATTTTGGCTTGGTTTTCTGTCTTTTTGATGATATCCACTTCCTGCACAATACAAATGCAAAACAAACATATATTTGGCAGTTTTTGTCTGTTTTTGGTCATTTAGGCTCGTTTTTAGAGGTAAAAGATATGTGTAATTAAGCACTTATCAGGCAACCAGGCGGAGCTTCTTTATTTAATCCGTTTTTTTACGCTTTCATCTATTTCTTACGTTTTAATCCGTTTTTATACGTTTTCGCCCGTTGTTTTACGTTTTCGCCCCTTTTTTTATGATTTCGTCAGTATTTTTACGATTTCGACTGTTTTTTACGATTTCGCCAGTTTTTTAACGTTTTCGCCTGTTTTTTTACGATTTCGTCTGTTTTTTTACGATTTCGTCAGTTTTTTTACGTTTTCGTCAGTTTTTTTACGATTTCTTCTGATTTTTACGTTTTCGTCTGTTTTTTTACGATTTCGTCTGTTTTTTTACATTTTTGTCAGTTTTATTACGATTTCGTCAGTTTTTTTACGATTTCGCCCGTTTTTTACGATTTCGTCTGTTTTTTTACGATTTCGTTTGTTTTTTTACGATTTCATCTGTTTTTTTAAGTTTTCGTCTGTTCTTATACGATTTCGTCTGTTTTTTACGTTTTCATCAGTTTATTTATGTTTTCGCCCGTTGTTTTACGTTTTCACCCGTTGTTTTACGATTTCGTCCGTTTTTTTACCATTTCGTATGTTTTTTACGATTTCGCCAGTTTTTTACGTTTTCTCCCGTTTTTTTACGATTTCGTCAGTTTTTTTATGTTTTCGTCAGTTTTTTAACGATTTCTTCTGATTTTTACGTTTTTGTCTGTTTTTTTACGATTTCGTCAATTTTTTTACGATTTCGCTCGTTTTTTACGATTTCAACCGTTTTTTTTGATTTCGTCTGTTTTTTTACGATTTCGTCTGTTTTTTTACGATTTCGTCTTTCTTTTACGATTTCGTCAGTTTTTTTACGATTTCGTCAGTTTTTTTACGATTTCGTCTTTCTTTTACGATTTCGTCAGTTTTTTTACAATTTCACCCATTTTTTTTGATTTCGTCTGTTTTTTTACGATTTCGTCTTTTTTTATGATTTCATCTGTTTTTTTTACGATTTCGTCAGTTTTTTTACGATTTCGTCTTTCTTTTACGATTTCGTCAGTTTTTTTACGATTTCACCCATTTTTTTTGATTTCGTCTGTTTTTTTACGATTTCGTCTGCTTTTTTTACGATTTCGTCAGTTTTTTTCGATTTCGTCTGTTTTTTTTCGATTTCGTCTGTTTTTTTTTTATTTCGTCTGTTTTTTTACGATTTCGTCAGTTTTTTTACGATTTCGTCAGTTTTTTTACGATTTCGTAAAAAAACTGACGAATTCGTAAAAAAACTAACGAATTCGTAAAAAAACAGACGAAATCGTAAAAAAACAGACGAAATCGTAAAAAAAGAGACGAAATCGTAAAAAAAGTGCGAAAACGTAAAAAAACGGACGAAAACGTAAAAAACGAAAGAAACCGTAAAAAAACGGACAAAATCGTAAAAAAACGGGCGAAATCGTAAAAATACGGACGGAATCGTAAAAAAAGGGACGAAATCGTAAAAAACGGACGAAAACGTAAAAAACGAACGAAGTCGTAATAAAACTGACGAAATCGTAAAAAAAACGGGCGAAATCGTAAAAAACTGAAGAAATCGTAAAAAAACATACGAAAACGTAAAAAACTGATGAAATAGTAAAAAACGGACGAAATCGTTTAAAAACGGGCGAAATCGTAAAAAAACGGGTGAAATCGTAAAAAAACGAGCGAAAATGTAAAAAACATAAAATAAATAAGATTCGCTCAGAAGCCCATTTATCCCATAAGTGCCCGTTTGGCCCGTGCCCGTTTTGGCCCGTGCCCGTTTTAGCCCGTATCTTTTTTTGCCCGTGCCCGTTTTAGCCAGTGCCCGTTTTAGCCCGTTGCCCGTTTTGCCCGGTGCCCGTGCCCGCCCGCCCGCCCATTTTGCCACCTCTAGTTTATATTATAGAGGGTAGAATATTAGTTAGATTAGATTTTAGTAAATATATTTTAGGTTTTAAGTTAGTATAAGGTTTTCGTAAAATAAAAGTATAGTTTAAATATTAAAAGAGTAAGTTTTAAAGTAATTGGATACGTTTTATGTGTTGTGTGAAAATAAATAGTGTTGGTATTAAAATTTGAATCAACGGGATAGAAAATAAGTATATTTTTGTTTACGGAGAAGTTCAAGGATCTTAGGAGGGGAAAAACTCGATAACGAAACGAGCACATAAGCTCGTACGGAAAGAACAGTGAAAACATGCCAAACAAGGATAACCCTAAGATAATGCACATGAATATGGAGCATGAAAGCGTTAAAACATATAGGTTACTCTCAGTCTAAATTCGGGTACGTATGAAGTCGTAAATTGCAATATGAGAAATATCCTCCCGATTTTGAGTCAAATGGGTCATGCATACGTTCAAAGTAATTTAACTCAAGTTTTAAGAATAAGAAGTGAACTCGAAATTACGGATTGTCACAATTAACCTTAATAGCCCAAATACAGTGATGTACGTTGTTGTAGGTTATATTTTTATTCAAGTTTTAAATTTATATTTTGCCGAATTTACCTAATAGAACGCTTCTAACGGGCAGTATGATAAAAAGAGAGAATTGTTTTGCTTTCTATTGATTTTTCTTAATTGATCTTTACAACCATAGAACAACCATTATATACACATAATACAATGATCTAATTAAGGAAAATATGGTTGTTACTTTTGAAGAATTAGAAACCGTATATCACCACCTTGACTTAAGGGATATGATGTGATTATCCTCAAATCATGCTAATCCCATTAAATTACTTTCCTGAAATCATGCTAATCCAATTAAATTACTTTCCTTTTAACACTCACCCTCAAGTTGAATGGTGGGATTTCCGAAATTCAACTTGCCTAGACATTCATGCAAGGATCTCTCGTTAACCGCTTTTGTTAAGACATCAGCAAGTTGATCTTCTGACCGAACAAATGGAAGTGTGATAATCTTAGCTTCCAACTTTTCTTTGATAAAGTGTCGATCTATTTCTATATGCTTTGTTTGATCGTGTTGTACTGGATTTTCTGAAATTTGGATGGCTGCTTTGTTGTCACTCATGACTTTGCTAGGTTCTTGTGGTGGATATCCTATCCCGGTTAGTAGCTTTCGTATCCACAACACTTCAGTTATCCCCCTTGCAATCCCTCGGAACTCGGCTTCTGCACTTGAAATGGCCACCACTTTCTGTTTCTTGCTTCGCCACGTAACAAGGTTCCCACCAACTAAGGTAAGGTAACCCGAGGTGGATCTTCGGTCTCCTTTATCTCCTGCCCAATCTACATCGGTATACAATTGAGTTTCTAAATGCCCATTTTGTTTGAACAAGATTCCATGCCCCGCCGTTCCCTTAAGATATCTCATAATTCTTAAGATTGCTTTCATGTGAGCCTTTTGAGGTTGATGCATAAACTTACTTACCACTCCCACAGCATGTGCTATATCGGGTCGGGTGTGTGAGAGATATATTAGTTTTCCTACCATTCGTTGGTATCTTCCTTTGTCAGCCAAGCGGGCTTTTTTCTCCATATAAAGCTTCTGATTCACAATCATTGGAGTGTCCGCTAGTTTGCAATCAACAATACCGATCTCTGCTAGTAAATCGAGAACATACTTCTTCTGGTACATGAAGATCCCCTGTTTTGATCTTAGAACTTCAATCCCAAGGAAATATTTGAGTCTTCCAATGTCTTTCATTTCAAATTCTATGAACAAGTTCTTCTTTAGTTTGGTTATATCTTCTTTGTCATTTCCTGTAATAATCATATCATCAACATAGATTATTAGGCAGGTTATGAGATTGCCTCTCTGTTTGAGAAATAATGTATGATCTGAGTTACTTTGTTTGAACCCATAATGTTTCATGGCTAAGGTGAACCTCCCAAACCATGCTCTAGGGGACTGTTTTAATCCATAAAGGGATTTTTTTTAGAAGGCATACTTCTCTTTCTCCAAAACTGTCCGTGAATCCACGTGGAGCTTCCATATAAATTTCCTCTTTTAGCTCTCCGTGTAAGAAAGCATTCTTTACATCAAACTGATGTAAGGGCCATCCTTTATTTGCTGCTATGGAAATAAGAACTCTGATTGTATTAATTTTTGCAACCGGAGAAAAAGTTTCAGAGTAATCAATTCCATATGTTTGTGTATGGCCTTTAGCTACTAATCTCGCTTTGTATCTTTCAATTGTACCATCAGGTTTGTATTTAATTGTAAACACCCACCGACACCCGACAGTTTTCTTCCCTGGCGGTAAGACACGTTTCTCCCGTGTGTTGTTTTTTATGAGAGCTTTTATTTCTTCTTCCATTGCATCTTTCCAATGTTTTGATTTTAAGGCTTATTCCGTATTAGCAGGGATTTCATCAGAATACATAGATAAGGCAAAAGCCTTGGCTTCCTCGGATAGATTTCCTTTGGCTATATTAGCAATTGGATATCTACTTCCTCTAGACACCTTTTCTGGGGAATATCTTTTCGGTGGAACTCCCTGAGTTGCTCTTGGTGGCAATACATATCTTCCCGATATGTCTTCTTATGTGGGAAAGTTCACTTGCTCTTCCATATGTTCATTTTGCTCTACGTTAGTGTCATTTTGAGTGGCAAACATCTCTTGTTCTTGTATACTCTCACATTGTCCTGATGTGTTATTAGTAGTTTCAATAGGTTCAGACATAGGAGAAGAGTGAGTATTACTTACCTCGGGTATCAGGTTAGGAGCTTCTTGGGCGTCACTAACGTTTGGGTCTTTAGGTTGTATGGAGAAAGGAGACTCATTTTGTGTACTATGGTTCTTTCCTCCTTCATGTGTCCTATAACTCAACCAACTAAGTGTGTCGATACATTCTCTCTCCCCCTTACCACTGTGTTGGGAGGAGTATAAATACTTGGTTTCAATAAAATCACAATTCATTGTGGTGATCATGTGACGAGTTTTTGGATTATAACACCTATATCCCTTTTGATTTACTCCATATCCCACAAAAACACATTTCTCGGCACACAGATCAAGTTTATCACGATATGATTTTGGAATATGAGCAAATACCGCACATCCAAAAACTTTAGGTTCAAGGGTAAGCACTTACGGAAGTGTATGGTACTCAATGAGTGTCTCTAATGTGGTTTTCATTTTTAGGATTTTTGTAGGAAGTCGGTTGATCAAGTAGGTGGCAGTGGCTAGAGCTTCTGGCCAAAAAATTTTTGGAGCATTGTATTTAATTATTAGAGCTCTAGTCATTTCTAACAAAAGTTTATTTTTCCGTTCAGCGACGCCGTTTTGTTCCGGGGTATGAGGACATGTGGTTTGATGAACTATCCCTTTGGATTGAAAAAATAGGTTCATTTGTGAGTTCATATATTCTCCACCATTATCTGACCTAACAACTTGGATAGATTTTTGGAATTATGTTTGAATCATGGCATAAAATGCAGTGAATCTATCATATACTTCAGCTTTATTTTTCAAAAAATAAATCCAAGTCATCCGGGTGTAATCATCAACAAATATTACATAATTCTGAAAACTTTGTCCCCCAATAACAGGGGCATGACCCCACACATCCGAATGAATTAATGAAAAAGGTACTTTAACTCTGGTATTACTAGGTGTAAAGGTTTGTCCGTGGCTTTTAGCTAATATGCAAGTTTCACAAGAGATTGGTTTATTCAAAAGAAAAAGTTTAGGAAACAGAGTATGCAAATAACTACCGGAAGGATGTCCTAGTCTTCTGTGCCATAACCAAGCTTCTCTGTCACTTGTTCCATGAGCTAGCATCACAATTCCACTTGTAGTTAATTCATCGACGTAATACAACCCTTTTCTTTCAGTACCACGCCCAATGATCGCTCCCGTCCTGATATCTTGTAAGATACAAAAGGTGGGTTGCATGACAACTGAGCAATACAGCTCTTTTGTTACATGACTAATCGATAGGAGTTTATGTGATAGAGGTGGAACATAGAGACAATTAGAGATCTTAAGTGTAGTTGAAATTTCAATAGTTCCCCCATTTCTTACATTAATTTTTTCTCCATTTTCCGTATGTATATATGATTTTGCTGGTTTAGTTGATGTAGCAAAATCTGATAAATCATAAGTCATAGTATTTGTGGCTCCATAATCAAATATCCATGACTGTTTTTGATTTATATTATAATTTTGAGTTGTGCTCATTGAGAAGGATCCATCTTCTTCATTAACTGTCGTTGCCGCCATCCCCTCAAGTCCAGTGGAATTTTTTCGATCAGTACCGGTGTTAGCAGCGGAGGCTTTGCCTCTTTCCAGTCCTTGATTCTTGTTGCCCTTCTTGTGACCATCATTCCACCAATCAGGGTAGCCAATTAGCTCGAAACACTGATCTGTGGTATGCCTCGACATACCGCAATTACCACATGTCAGGTGAGTTTTGTTTTGTTTAATGTCATTAGCCTTGACATGAAGGTTGAAAGTCTATAGTTTGTCTCCAGACTTAGTAGCTTCTCCGGACATGGTAGCTTGAATCAAGGATTTGAATAGGTTATACGGTATACGATGAGCAGACCTGCTCTAATACCATGATAAAAAGAGAGAATTGTTTTGATTTCTATTGATTTTTCTTAATTGATCTTTACAACCAGAGAACAACCATTATATACACATAATACAATGATCTAATTAAGGAAAATATGGCTGTTACTTTTGAAGAATTAGAAACCGTATATCACCACCTTGACTTAAAGGATATGATGTGATTATCCTCAAATCATGCTAATCCCATTAAATTACTTTCCTCAAATCATGCTAATCCCATTAAATTACTCTCCTTTTAACACAGTATACCCAGTCAATCATGGACTAGTTTGGTAAGTAGGGTGCCGATCACTAAGAGCGAGAACGTTAATTATAATGTCTACCAGTATTTTAAAGACCTAACTTAATCTAATTATCTAACCTAAGACTCGCTAAATCTAAATCTAAATTATAGCAAATGGGGGGGGGGGGGTTTCAGCCTAAGAGACTGTCACAGATTTAGTTTTAATCTAAGTATGATAAATGTACTCACGCAAGTAGATAAATAGAAGTAGAAGAGCAGTCAAGCCTAATGTTGGGAAACATGTTAACCATATTCATATTAATAAAACATAGGTTTAGTTATGAATGCAATGATTGTCTTAATGTTGTCGATATATCATTCCTAGTTTAAGGCGGGACTTCTTCCTTAAACCTAAACATGCTAATTCTGTCACAATTAAACGCATTCACATAAAGCAAATTAATGTTGGTCATAATATACCTTAGGAGGCAATAATGATGATCTTATTGAAACCTATCTCATAGAGTCTTTAATAACTTACTGCTTACGATAATCTATATAGTGGTAGGCGCTTTTCCTATCTAAACTCAAGGAATCAGATGTTATCAGTTAATCCTAGGTCACCTGCTAGTCTAACTTTGCTCAATAAACCAAGAGTAAAACAGGACGTTACTTTGCTCAAATAAAAAAAGTATGGTGGTAAACATAATACAATACACAACAATTAAGAGGCAATCAATATAAACAAACCAAACGTTAAATTAACATAAACATAGGTGTTAGCCTATATGTTAGAAACAAAGAAATATCGGTCACTCTTAGTTATTTATGTGTTATATAGTTCGTAGTCTTAATCGTTAAATGTAATCGGGCCTACTAGTTAGAAGTCCACGATAAGCCCGTTTAGAGCCCTCATAAGGGCGGAATATTGTAACACTATATAAGCCTCTTTCATCTTATGGAAGAGCTGTTGGTTCATAATAAAACTTTCCATTTTCTTTCACTAGAACCTCCCACTCCATCCTTTCTCTTTCTAGATTCGGCTAGGATCACAAGAACAAGTGTGGTGACAATTTATTATATCTTACAATTGGTATTTGTCGACATGGGGTGATAACTAAGTATTTGTGTGCGTTTGGTTTGGTTTGAAATTAAAAAAGTGTACTTTTTTTAAAGTTTAAAGGTCTCGAGCTCACCTAGGATCTCTATTCTTGATGTTTTGTTGTTAAAGTTAAGATCTTTAGGGTGTAAATAGAAGTAATAAGTACAAGTAGTTTCGAGATTAGACGTAAGAAAGTGAAGATTTTTATGGTTTTTGGTCAGTTTTAGTTTTGTTCTTTTCAGCGGAATACGGGCTCTGGGTTCCTTTTTCTTCGCAGCGGAATACAGGTAAGTTTGTGGTTTCAGCAGAATACAGGTAAAGTTGTGGTTTCGGCGGAATACGACATGTTTCTTGTTTCATCTGAATATACATTCCATCGGAATACGAGATTTATTTCGGCAGAATACAGGTTTTTGAAGACTTATTTCAGTGGAATACAAGCCGTTACTCTGTCCGTTTATCCTCAGGTCGGCGGAATACGAATTGTTTCTTGTTTCAATGGAATACCAAGTTTGGAGACTTTCTCATTTTGGCGGAATATACATTTCGGCGGAATACAGGTTTTGAAGACTCATTTCAGTGGTTTTTAGAAACGAAACTCTGTCCAAATTTTTTCAGACCATCGGAATATCACGTCTGTAGGATCAAAGAAAACGTCACCACACTTGTATTCTATGATAGGCCGGATGTAGAGAGAGAAAGAGAGGATAGAAGGATGTTCTAGTGTGAGAAAGTGAATAATATAAAATGAGAACCAACAACCTCTTCCACAAGGTGGAAGAGGCTTAAATACTACAAGTGTGCTGTCCCATTTAGGCTTATCATGGGCCTTTACTGGACTAAACTAGTCGGCCCGATTACATTAAACAAAAATGACTACGAGCTATAAATAAATAAATATCTTAAAGTGACCGAGGTTTTTCGTGTTTCTAACAATCTCCCCCTAAGTGAGGTCACTCCATATTTACAATAATAATCCCAAGCAAACTATGTTAAACATCTTCAACTCGTAGTCTTCGTTTTTCTTCAATCTTTATATCTTATACTTTGTAGTGATCTTTGAGCTTGATTCATTATGCATTGATAATCATGTGATCTTTCATCATCTTTGCCTTGCTGAACTTGTATCATGAACCTTCTTGACCAACATTCTTATACTTCTTGAGTTATTCTTGAAAGCTTCTAACAATCTCCCTTCATATACTTCAGATTATATCTTGATTTTGCTGAGGAAGATGTTGTCCTATCAGAACACAGTGGAAGTCTTAATCATTAGCTTTCTTGATTTCTTAAAGTCTTAAGAATTTGTATGAGCATGTGGTAATGACTCTTGCTTGCACTTGGTTATGCCACCAACTTTAAAACCTGCATAAGACAGTTAGCAATAAAGTGTTGTGGATGAATATGGCTTTGTCATTCATCCACTGTTCGGTTGCGATAACCTCCGGTTTCCCATTAAACAGTACAAGTACTGTACCTGTGATCGGATAAATTCCTAAACAGAACCTTCCTGACAGGGTTTCGTGACTATGCTAGCCAGTTCCTTTACCGGACACCCCAAACCAGGCTCACACCCCACTATTAGTATTGCTAGTAATAGAACGGTAAAGGTAAATCAGTTGGTTATAATCCTACTAATTGAGTCATCAATTCATAACCTGGAACAAGTTTGATTCATATAAAATCGCACCATCGTTGCTTTCCAGTTGACACAAGTTCGATTCATATAGAATTTGCAAGTCACCTATCGCAGTGTTGTTTGATGTTGACACTGGAAGGATTTCCATTCGTCACTGTGAATACTAAGGAGTATTACTCTGAATGTTCTGGCAAGATCATGAAGATTTTGGGTAGGACTCTTAATATATAACACTTGTGTTCTTTGATGTTAAACAACAAGTGCTTTCATGAATGTATCCTAATGATATTTATAGTGGTCTATTTTGGATTTAGACTCGATAAGTGCACATTTGATTTTAGTGATCGGACACATTTTCAATATCAACTTGCTCGGAGTAAGAAAGTCGATAGATAACAAGTTTATCTCTGTAAGAAATGAAACAAGAATCTTTTGAGAGATCTTGAGTGGCTAGGGAGGGTTGTGCATTGCATCACTGGGTCCATGATGTATGTCTTCAATACCAGATTTCATCATTCTGATTCTGATAGCATATGTATTGACCCGGTTTTTGCCTAAGTGTAAGGAGGGCTGCTTTTCTTTTACTATTTATCTTTACATTTATTTTTCATTCTTCAACCCCTTCAATGTTTACCAAGACGTCATTACTAGCACCTTGTTGTGATTGTTCCAGTGCTAGCTCATGCCTTAGTCAACATTTTTCCCTTCATTCTCATACAACTCCATCTTTCCTAAGGACAACTATTTCTAACTATAGAGTGTCCTTGGGTAGATCCCTCCGGTTCTGGTTGGATCATAGGACTTATACCTAACCTACCACCCTTTTGTCATCACAATCGTCGTGAATTAGTTGGTTGTTGGGTAAGTACATTGTCACTATGAAAACCATTTGATAATCAATCAAGGTACTTATGATATAGATCAAAACATTTGTACCTTGAATGTTTTATTCACTAAACCTATTTGCTCCCCCTATACGAGTGCATCGATATTCAAAAATTTATTTTACACATGTAGGGATGAGCCCGCACTTAGAATCATCTAGTGTTCATTAATCACATATTAAATCACATTTTCTCCCCTTATCAAAAATATTAAGTCTCTTAATATTTTGGATATCAATTGATTTAATTAAGTTTTATCAAAGATATTTGGGGAGATAAACGCATGTCTGATTATTTACATGATTTTATAAGCTCCCCTCAAATTATGAGGGGTATGTGATAGTGTCAAGTACAAAGACCATTTTGAATGATTTTGAGTTTAACTAGAAACTAATGAAAAAGTACTTATACTCGACACCTAACACTTAGGATACACTACTTAATAATGTACAAGATATATTTACACTGATATTATAGATAGATTGACCTGATTACGAGAACCACGACCTTAGTAGGTCGTTGTCAAAGTCCGATAGTCACCCTCTCTATATCTGCCACCCACGAAGTTTTCTAGACTTTTATAGATCCTCCCCTCCCTAAGAATCTTGGCAATTTTCCTAATGAAGTCAGCTGCTAGTTTCTTGTCCTCCTTCACCCCTTTTCGATCCTTCACCCTTTTCTTGTAGGTTCTTAGCTTGTAGTTCACGAGCTTGTGTTTCAGCTCATCATCCACCTTTCTCAATGTACCATCGCGAAACTTGATCAGCTCGTTGGATCTCATTAGTCGTCTTTCACCATTCATGTTCTGATAGATGACCGCACTTGGTTTCTCTGTGACGGTGTATGGTTCCAACAACTTGAATTCATCAGCTTCTGCACTAAGTCTTGGAGGAGTAAGATTGAGCTTTTGCTGATAGCTTTTTATTCCTAGTTGAATATCTTGGACCTATTTTTGTAAAACGATGCTTCTGGTGAAGATGGTTAAAGCATTCTATCACACCCCCAGACGGGGCCTGGACAGAATACGTGTCCGAGGGGGTGACGTCATCATATTTCGAACACAAGGAACGAGAGAACGACCACTAATAGACGTTTTGAAAATCATAACTCGTTGCATTATTTAAAAATAGATAAGTTTTACAAGATTCAAAAGAAATTAAATATTTGCGGAAGTGTAAGTAAAATGTAGCGGAAGCATAATTAAGTTTTGAAAAGTCAACGAGTATGAATGAGGAATAAAATCTTGATAATGGTATCATATTGCACGTAGACTCCACATAGCACGTCAAGAAGTCCAAGGCTAATCACCAGAGAAAAACATGCTAAAAACGGTCAACATAAAGTTGGTGAATTCATATGTTTAAGTAAAACATTTAAGAGGATAAAAAACGTTTAGTGAATATAGCTTTACTCAAAGTATTATGAAAAGCATTTAGCAATTTGAAATGTTTAACAAAAGCAGTGTGGACCACAAGTTATACAACGTATGTGACAGTTATAACGAATACAACTTCACATGAAAGTATTTACTGTTGCGCTAAGCTCATGACACCGATGCTAATAACAATAGGGCATATCATATCATGTCACCGAGTATTCCTGCCCTTAACTGGTGTCCCAAACCAAAGACCACCACAACGCACAATCGACATGACATATATCTGTTTGTTCGCAGCTAATTTAGAACCAAACCAGATAGGGGTAATTAGTCCTAATAGATCTATTTATTCATTCGCGCTCACTTAACCAATCCAATTGGCCATAGGTGACTAACGGTTCATGATAGTTCGGGCAATAGTGGTTTGTAAGCAAACTTAGGCAACAGATAAACATGTAAAACTCACGTTAAGAACTTGTGTCCAATTTTAAAAGCAAACAATGTTTCTCATCCCAAAGTATAAATCATTTGTAAATCAGTAAAAACATGGGGCTATAAACTCACCTTGATGTTGCAGAGCAACTTGCAGAAATGCAAATAATAAGCATAGCATGAACGGAAAACGAAACAGCTCGACCAAGAAGTTGCATCTTAACTTAACGGTTATGTCCCACTAGATTAGGACGATGAATTCGGGTTTTCCGATGGATGAGTACATCAACGCGTCACGTTGATAAATGATTGAGGTTTCAAGTTGTAAGAGTTTGGTGGTTGGTTAAATAAAATAACTCGAAAAGCAAACACAAAGTATGTAACATATTCCGTATATATTACATATGAAAAAGAAACAATTATACAATTCATATGGTGAATTATATAATAAAGACAAACAACCAAAAGAATAAGTCGCAATATATAATACTTTACAAGTATTATATAAGAAACGTAAGAAAAATAATTGTAACAATATAATAAAGACACGTTTTCGAAAATCACCAATTTAATTAGTAACAGTTTTTGTGTAAAAGTAAACGCACGTTTTTAAAGTTATGAATTAAGTAAACGATGTTTTCAAAGTTTTTACAAAAGTTATTATTTTATCTTCAAGTCGTGAATTATAAAATAATATTTTATAATTTAGTGTTTCGTTACGCGTTTTAACTAAACTAGTTGCCTTGTTTATAAAAGTATAGTTTTCGTTTATTTACCAGTTTATTGTATCATTATAAGGAAGTAGCTTTAAAACTATATAACTTTATCATTTTATTGGGTTTTAAAGATAATAAAAATCTAAGTGAAAATTTACTAAGTATCGTAATATATAGAAATTTCGGCATGACCTATTCGTTTATTCAACGTTTCCCATATTTACAAAATTTAACATTTCACCCTTAATTAAATAGATGTTGCAATATCCGCGCGTGTTTCAATATATATACATATAAACGAAATCAAAAGGTAATAAAATAAGTAAAACCAACACACACCCTTATGGTTATTAAACGTAATACCAAACGCCCTATATGGGCTTAACCAAACACCCCGGTTTGGTTGCCAAACGCAGAACCAAACACGCCCTTACGGCTATTAAACAATCAACCAAACGCACCCTACTCGGCTAAACCAAACGCACCCTAACTGTTGAACCAAACACCCCTGTTTGGGTGTTAAACGCGAAACCAAACGCCCTGTTTGGCTGGTTAACTGCAGAAACAAACACCCCTTGGGCCGTTATCACGCAAAAACAAACACACTCCTTTGGGTTGTTATTAAAACGCAGGTCCAAACGCCCTTATTTGGGCAGTTTAAACGCATTAAAAAACACCCCTTTATGGGTGTGTAAAAATCAGCGAAACAAACATCCCGAAAACTAGATCGAGCAACAAAAGAAAGAAAGGAGAACAAAAATAAACTTAAACCAACAAGACCATTTTAAATTTGTTATTTGTTTTTAAAAGCGTTGTAACCACCCAAACTCGGAAAGGTGGTGGTAGTACGCGGCTGTTATGCCGATGTGGTGGTCGTGGTGGGGTGGATGGAGCGGTAGTGGAGGGTGACGACAATGACGGGTTGGATATGATGACGATGGTGGTGGCTGGTGGCTGTCGTGGTGGAGGTGGGGCAGCCGTGGTGATGATGTTGGTGTCTTGCGAAGATGGTGATGGCGTGGTGAAGATGGCAGCGACTGGTGAGGCTGCGAAGGTGGTGTTGATGATGTTGACGGTGACGTAGGGTGGCGGTGGGAGTGGCGTGATGATGGAGATGTGGTGGTGACGATATGATGATGGATATGAAGGTGGTGGTGTGATAGACGTGGTGTTATGATGATGGTGGCGGCTGGCCGGAGTTTGGCAGGAATCCGGCGCCGGAAAATAGGAGGAGATGGAGATGTATGTGTTGGTGGCTAGGGTTAATAAAAAAAATGAATGAAACCCTAGTTGCTAAGCTATATATACTAGAAAGTTTAAAAGAAAAGTGGCAAGTACCAAATAGTTTAGGGTCAATGGTGTAAATATTTTCACAGGGACCAAAAGTGAAATTTTCGTAATATAATAGTTTGAGACTCGTTTTGGATAGTTAACATTTGAACCAAGACACGAAAGTTGCGTCATTGTTTTCCAAATAGTTTTTCCCATAAAAATGAGCATTTACATGACTTATTTTATAAATATTTTTATAAAACTTATTTAAAATGTGTATCATTTATTGGGTATCGCTTTTAAGCTTTGACCGTAAAATAAGTTTAACTTTAACCTTCGCGTTTTAAATAAACGCTTTTGAATAAAATATTAAATAATTTATTAAATATTTTTATTTAATAAAAAGTGATAATTAAATATAAATTTAATTATTTTTGTGTCGGTACGCGTTGTATGCGGTTTTCAAAACTTTGCGAGGCTATTTTAGTCATTTTCTGCTTGGTTTCGTGTCTCGGGTAAAACTGAAAAGTTGTCCGGAATGTCGTTTTACATCAAATTGCTTTAGAGTCCGAGTCGTGAAAACAGGATTTAGCGGGTCGATTTTGATAAGTCAACTTAGGAATAACATATATCTTCTCGTTTTCAAGTCAAATAAGTTTCAAAAAAATAAATTTGTAAATGAGGGATTATAATAATATTTATGATTTATTATTTAAATACGTTTCAAAAATTTACCGGCTACGCGGTAATCGTTTTTATGTGACCGTAAAAGGTCAAAAAGTCAAAAAGTCAAGTCGGAACCAAAAGTCAAAGGGTACAATAGTAATTTAAAATTTTCGAAAATTGTCGGGTGTGACATTACCTACCCCTTAAAAGGAATCCCGTCCCGGGATTTGATTTTTGTTAACTGATGGTGTGTCTAAGAAAAGATTTAAGATTTTAAATAACTAGTTTTAGACATGACATTGATACTTTATTCAGCATAATTTGTTGTTTTGACACTTCTTAATAAACATAAATTTTGGCTAGGTTTGACCAGGATATATAATACATCAGAATGGGTATTTTAAAAAAATATCATTACAATTTTTTTTATGATTGCTATAAACGTGTTATAAAGAGAGTCCCTTAATGGTGAAAATATTAAAGGGGAAAGTGTAGGCGCGTGGGTATGTCTGTATAAGGGTTTCAAATGTTTAGAGGCGGAGTCGGGTTTCTGATATCTGTAGGGTTTGACGATTAATTTCGGACGAGGCTAATGAATGTAAGTATTCAACTTACTTAGGAAGTACAAGGATGAATCATGGCTCAACATACCATAAGCAGACGATGCGAATAAAGTATAACCGAACGGCTCTAACCGCAAGTTAAAAAAATAGACGCGCCGTAGAACGAGAAATAATAATAATAACGGAACGTTGCACACAACGTTTAATAAAGAAATAGACAACCATATATGTTTGTGCTTTAGTTTAGTCAACGAAAATGCGTTTTTACGAATTTATTAAGTTTATGAAGATGTTATGACGTTCTTATGAAAAGTTACTATTTATAGAAAGTTTCCATTTTAGGAATGTTTTTAATTTCTGGACGTTAACAGTATCCCCTAATTTAATCGTTTTCATATCTCCAAAAAAAGAACTATTGAAACCCCATCGTCTAACCAAAATTCTTAGCTTGCAAAAAAAAAAAAAATATATATATATATATATATAAAAACTTGCTGTATTTAGAAATGACCAACGGCAACGACTTATCTCTTTTTTTTTGAAAATTCCTAAACATTCGTTTTAATATTAAGAAGCTCCACAAATATTTTCAAAGACTTCTGACACTTAATAAACCTTTCGAAACATTTTTAAACGTCCGTTATTTAAAACTCGGACCAGCAACTATATTTTTATAAATCATCCATGAATTTGACCATAAACTTGACCATAGCATCGCCAAATTTTCCAACTATCCAAAACTCCTTTACGCCAAAACTAATCAACCAAATTCACTATAATTCAAGCCTAACCTTATCACCATCTTTGTTGCAACTTACAAATCTCACAACCTCTCAACAAGAGCAGACTATATATCCGAAATCATCAAAAATCTTCATTAAAATATTTATTCATTTTAATCATTTGAAAATCATAGCACAAACATATGGAGTCGCGAATCAAAAGTATAAGAATGTATAGCAACAATAACTATAACAAACGGTGACGGAATGCGGAGAGTGGACATTTCAAGAAACAATATCCCCAAAATAAAAGGTCAACAAATGGGAGGAGCTCACGGGAGAGCTCATGCGATAGGCAGCGGAATACTGCACGCAGTCGTTACTTCCGGGATGAATCAAATTTATCAGTTCAAGAGTGCACAAGTCGGTTAGCTCCACAAACAGTTCATGATCGTAAGAATTTGTAATGGCAAAAGTAATAACTTAAAAATGAGATAAGATAGTTCAAGCGAGGCCTTATGATTCCGCTGAGTGGTAAGATGTGATTGTGTTTCTAGATCTTTTTAACGGATTTCGGTGATTGTTGGGTTTGAGTTAATACTCGTGTCATATTGGATACCATTAAGCCCACTCATTTATAATTTATTATTTGCATAAAGAAGCGTCCCAATTTATGTAAATAATGAATTGATAAACTTATGGTTCAGTGATTTAAAATTTATTTATTCAAAATGAAGAGGCTTCCCAATCCTTTCAAATAAAGAGATTATAAATCAGCCTACTTAATAATTTCTGATGTGTTGATAGAAATAATGCCTAAAAACATTATTAATATTTTTCTCATCCTTACATTTTGATAATCACAAAATATAAAAACATTCAATGAAAAAGATCTCACAAACACAAAACAAAATCTACCCTGAAAACTAGATTTGATAACGAATCTTTAAAAATACTTTGACTGACGTCCCAACAACTTTTTAATTCACGAAACCAATTGGGGTTAGAAAGTAGATTCTCCTGTATTAATTTTAAGGCTCAAAAAATCATTAAAAGCTTGTTCCGCATTACCAGTTATGATACTTACAAGTTTACCCTAAAAATCTGCCCAGTTTTAATTCTGAATTTTAGCAACAATTAAAACCTAATAAACCGCAAAACATATATAATTGATACACTATTGATTTTTAATGAACAAACTATCATGTATACATGAATTTTTTTTTTCATATATTAACCCCTGATTTCATCAAATAAAAATTACAATATAATTAATTAAAGAAAAGTGATTTAAAAGATCATACCTAAACCTTTAACCGCGAAACACACGATTCTACACCTTAGAATTTCTTGTAAAATATTTGATGTTCTTCCTTGTTTCTTCTTGTGGCCGGTCGAACACGCACAAAAGGAGAGGAGAAAAAGTGATTTAAAGTGTAGGATTATGTGTATTTATACTAGTTTTTGCATGAATAACAAAAAGAATTATTTTCCTAATAGAACCGATCTTCTCCCTTCTTTTCCTAAATCCTAAAGCCCGATACCAAACAACCCTAGAATATACTTTTTGGCATATATTATATATATATATATATAATATATAATATATAAAGAAAATATATATATATATATATATATATAATATAATAATACTATATATATAATATATATATATTAAAAATTCAAGTATATAGTTATTTAAGAGTTTAAATGAAATTAAGTAATAAATAGTTTTTCTTTAATATACATATATATATATATATATATATATATATATATATATATATATATATATATATATATGTACATTAAAAAACTATTTATTACTTATTTCATTTAAACTCTTAAATAACTAAATACTTGAAATAAAACACTTTTAACACTTAATAATATTTTTCTACATTATTCTTATTTATTAAATTCCTATATAAATTATAAATCATAATTCACTAATTAACCTTAACTCAAAATTCAACGTTTCATACTTCCTTCATCTTACTAACGGTATAAATTGCGGAACCATTATACTTCCAAAATCATCATCACACGCGACTTTAGCACATAAAAAAAAACTAGAAAAAACACACAAAACAAGATAAACCTAATACAACGTGTTTAAACTAACATTCCGCTAAATCGTGGTTGTCACAGTTTAATTGACAAATTAAAACGGTCAGTACCAATGTTAGTTAAGATTTTATAATATGTAACAACATTTGGTTGATGTTTATTCTTGGCTGCCAACGAAAAAAATCAGATTTTGAAACCAGAAATGAATGAATTATGACACATGTTCCTGTTGTGAACTTAATACATTTTTTTTTAAAACGAACTTAATATATTTAGTGTGAAGTGTTTTAGGTGAGCCTGTTTAGGACCATTTGCGAGTCATTTGCCACTTGTGCCACAAATATACATGAGAAAAAGCATGTGAAATTTTCTAAAACTTTTAATGTTACTTCTGATATATATGGCAAAACATTTACCCGCATGCCACATACACCCATGAATCACCAACTGTTCTATTTCATGTATCGTAGTTGTTATCACTATCTCAAAGGCAACGATGGGCAACCCCACAACCTCTATCCTTGACATTATTATGTATGCCTATACTTGCTTTTATTTTGTATAATTTTTCCTTATCTTACAACACCATGTTGCCTAAAAACATTATTAATATCTTTCACATCTTAACGTTTTGATAATCACAAAATATAAAAATGTTCAACGTCAAATTAAACGTAAACAAGTAATTAGGAGTAAATTCTCATTTCAACATTTACATCACTTAAAGGTATGAATAAATAAACGCTTAATGCATTTTATGATCAAAGGAAATTTTTATTCAACCTCAAACTTTTATAAAATATTGTAAACATTTTTATAAACATCAAAAAACATTTTCTACATTTAAAAGAAATGTTTTATTCAAAATAAACATTTTGAATTTCAAATTTTCGAACCTAAAACGGCTAAAAAAGGTCCAGTAAACACCTCCCCTGGATAGGACAAAAAAGAGGAGCGTCTGAAAGGGGAGGCCCCCTTAAATACATGGGCGGCCCCCTTAATTATAAGGGGGCCAGCACCCTATTTAAGGGGGCCGGCCATAGACTCTCCTCCTCCTTCTTATCCTATAAATACTGGACTATTCCTCAACATTTTTCTCACCTTTTGCACTCATTCTTTCTGCTCAAAACAGCCCACTTATCCTCTCTAAAATCCTTTGATCATTTAATCATAAAGCTTTGTTTCCAAGTGATTCAAGCTATATTCCTCAAGTGCAAGAGAAGAATACTTCCATCATCAAGTGAAGAAGTATTACACCTTAGTGTGGATAGCAATCTTGTTGCATTCATATCACATATTTGTTAATCAATTGTATATCTTGTAGTTGTGTATAGTATCTAGATCTTGATGATCATTGTAAGTATAGTTAGATCATTGTGATCTTACCAAGTAGTGTTAGGTAGTTGTGATATAAGTAGTGTGGTGAAGTGAAGTCGTGAAGTTGTGAAGAAGTCGTGAAGTTTTAAAGAAGTCGTGAAGTTGTGAAGAAGTTGTGAAGTTGTGAAGAAGTCGTGAAGTTGTGAAGTCGTGAACAAGTCGTGAAGTTGTGTTGTGATAGATTGGTTCTAGCTAAGATTAGAACTCGACATTTAGCTTAGTGTCGTAAATTGATATAAGCAACGTTGTGTACGGTTTTCTCCGCCATAAGGGAGTTTGTTGACATAGTGAAGAAAACTCTCGAGTTTGGTGCTCGGGGAGTGGAGTAGGGCGAAGAGGTGCTTCGTTACCGAACCACTATAAATCCTCGCGTTGTGGTTTGATTGTTCTTACTCTTATCTCTTGTCTTACTTTATATATTTACATTGTTCATATTGTGCAAGCATTGAATTCACAAAAAGGTCGAATCTAAGTTTTACAAACATACATAAAACTTAAATTTAAAAAGCGGTAAACTATTCAACCCCCCCTTCTAGTTTTCCACAATTGGTATCAAGAGCCACGTTAAACAAGATTTTTAAAATAAATTGTATTTTAAAACTTGAATCGATCTATGGAATC
Organism: Tanacetum coccineum; assembly: GCA_026074375.1. Taxonomy (NCBI): domain Eukaryota; kingdom Viridiplantae; phylum Streptophyta; class Magnoliopsida; order Asterales; family Asteraceae; genus Tanacetum; species Tanacetum coccineum. Next base: position 52,791 of record BQNB010014078.1, on the reverse strand, counting down.
GGAAAAATATTTAGAAGGGCAATCTATGCAAAGACCACCACTATTTGAAAGTGATGGATTTATTTATTGGAAAAATAGATTCGAAACTTATGTGAAGTCAAAAGATCTAGATCTTTGGCATGTTATTACCGATGGTGATTTTCCTCCCATTCAATTTAATCCCGAAACTAAAAAGGATGAAATTGTATCTTTTCACAAACAAAATGATGATCTTAAAAAGAAACTTGCTAAAAATAATGAAGCCAAAATGGTAATTTATAATGCTTTACCACGTAAAGAATATGAAAGAATTTTTATGTGTCAAACCGCAAAGGAAATTTGGGATACTTTGTTAATCACTCATCAAGGTAATAATCAAGTCAAAGCAAATAAAATAGATCTTCTTGTTCAACAATATGAACAATTCATGATTCCGGAAGAGGAATCAATAGATAATGCTTTTGCTAAATTTAACACTATTATTACTAGTCTAAAAGCACTTGATGAAGGTTTTTCTAGCAAGAATTGTGTTAGGAAATTTCTTAGGGCATTGCATCCTAAATGGCGCGCAAAAGTCACGGCAATTGAAGAATCAAAGAATCTAACAACTCTTTCACTTGACGAACTTATTGGAAATTTAAAAGTCTATGAAGAAGTAATCAAGAAAGACTCTGAAACCGTCAAAAGCAAAAGAGAACAAAGTAGATCTATTGCCTTGAAAGCTAGAAAGGAATCTAGTGATGAAGATAGTTCAACCTCCGATAGTGAAGATGAAGAATACGCCATGGCCGTAAGAAACTTCAAGAAATTCTTCAAAAGACAAGGACAATTCGTAAGACAACCATATGAAAGAAAGAAATATCATTCAAAAGAAAAAAGACGCCAAAAATGGTAAAGGTAAAAGAAAATAGTTATTAAGTTGAGATCCAAAATCATCTCATTAGAGAATGTCCGAAACAATCAAAATATCAAAATTAAAAGGCATTTGTTGGAGGATCTTGGAGTGATAGCGACGAAGATGAAGAGGAGAAAACAAAGGACGAAAAGATGCCTTTATGACTTAATGTGCCTGTTATGTTTTATTTGAAGATGCGCTGAATCTAATCTGATACGCACCATCAGAATCTGAATATTCGGTAGAAAAGTCTGAATCTGATTCCCATCTTAATCTGAATAAGTGGTCGAGAAGTCTGAATCTGAATAAAATAAAACTGTTTGTTTTGGTAAAAATGTATAGATGTGTTAAACAATAGTTTTTATACAATATAAATAAAAATGATTACATCGCACAAAAATAAATGTTATTAAAGAAAAAAAAACAAATTTTATAATATCATAGAATTTCAAGATAAAGTATTTAAAAAATATGGCAATCTCAATATTATTCTACACAAAAATAAACTGTTTTGAGTTTAATTAATTTTGAACTTTAAAATGATTAAACTAAATGAGTCGCGTTAGAATTAAGATGTATGAATTCGAAACCGTACCCTTCAATTTGAGCAAAATATAAATTGACACAAATCATCTTATACATTCTTTATATAACAAAACATATGTAATCATTCTATTTAATACTTTCAATACAAAATAAAAAAGTGAAATAAGAAAAAAAATCAAGAAATAAAATAAAATAAAAACAACAAAGTAGAAAATAAATAAAGAGAAAAAAAGACATTAGAAGGTGATAAGACACCCCCACACACACTATTCAGTAAAGAGAGTTATTGCCTCTTACTGCCCTCTTAATGGCCAGGAAAAAACAACCCTCTTACAGTGTTTGCCCTCTTACTACTCGTAGCCCTGAATGACATAAAAAAAACAAACATCTAAATGACCCAAATGGATCTGACCGCGTTTTCTGAATGAGACCAGATTAAGATGCTGTTAAGAGGCATTTCTGAAAAAAACAAACCCCACCTAAGGCTTCAAATGAGGTAACTTTTTCCGAAACCGAATACTTAGTGAGACCAATCATTACTAACGAAAATGACTTATTTAGTGAAATATAGTTAAACTATGCAAATTAGGACAAAAGCCATGGCCAAAAAATAAAAACTCTAACAACAACAAAATAGAATAGAAAATGAAGTACTAGAACTAAAGAGATAACTTATCTAGGTTAGAAAAAGGAAAGGAAGTAATATGAAGAATGTAAATTAGTGTCAAAACATAAGCTTGAAAATGAGAACCAAAGAACTGAACATCCTATGCAAAATCATTAAATAAAGTAGTTCACCTCACTTAATAAAAATTAAATATCAAATGACTTCCGAGATAAATTCGATAGTATTTTAATTTATCAAAGGATCACCTAGCGAAACCAAACAAGTAAAGTTTTGTAAAAGCTCAATAGATTCGGTCAAAAGAAAATTTGATAGAATCAAACCCACAATTTAAACTATAAAAAATACAAAAATTCCTATTCATAGTAAATAGATGAGGTTAAAATGTTTTACAAACCCTCCCTTAAAACCCGGAGTCTGATTTACTAAACCCCACAATGAGGTTTCTAAAACTCTACCTCCGATGAAATACTAATAAACCTCGTCCTTTCGATCTAAAACCAGATACCTCAACTAGGAGAGACCGAAGGTAGACAAAACTATCCAAATCACAGAATAAATCATTCACATCTCTGATTTTCACTCAATGTTGAAGTTGTTCACCTGAATGTTGCCAAAAACCAAAATGCAAAACATATGCGTAAACAATATACTTTTGGATACATAAACGTTGGGGACCAAGATGGCTAAGCCATCACAAGTCAATGAGAGGTGTATTCTCTACAAACATTCTTTGTCTACGGACTAAAGAATTCATGATAAGGTTCCCATGAACTCTTATCATTTACATTGTGAAGACATTAACGAAGACTATTCTAAAGTCTAAGGTACGTCTCACTTTTCATATTCGTAGAATATAGATTATAAGTAAATGTCTATGTGTTACTATGATGATGTAGTATAATTAGTTTTTAAAAATAATAGTGTAGTCTCTAGAAATACCATTTGTTGGTTTTCTAGCTTTGAAGAGATTAGTTCACTATGAACTATTCTTTCGTATAGATTATAGCCATTCGTGTACAAAATGGAAATCTTCTATGACCACATAGCAAACTCACGAAGATGAAGAAGAGCAAGCTAGTGGTTAACAATTAACATAGAAGTAGGATTAGTCGCGCAAAGATCATTGACACCTATGGATGAAACAAACTCCCCTCGACCTCGACGACCGCCTCAGATCCGTATCAACCATCATCTACGTCTATCAAAATCAACTTGTTGATATTCTCAACTACGTCTTGCTTTTTCACTAACCATTCTCGCCTCATCTCAAAACGAATTAATTAATTTTCTTTTCAAAGAAATTAATTCCGCCTCCTTGCAAGAAAACTCATCTCTAAATCACCTCTCAAATTGACGTCTTGATTATCTCGTCTGAAATAGTCAAAGAAATTTTTTAATTAAACAAAGGGTTAATTAAAAATTGTCAATATTCATTCTCGCAAAAACTGGCCAAAAATCAAAGAAAATTTTTTTTCAGAGGGCGGCCCCCTTAAAATTAAGGGGACCCTCCGTGTAAATTTGGTGTAGCCCCCAGAATTAATTAAGGGGAACCGGCTACTGAAAATTAAAACTCCCCATTTGAGACGATTTTCTTATCCCAAAACACATTTCTCTCAGCCCTTTATTTCCTCTACTTGCTTGTGATGAAAACCCAACACCAAAACCCCACCAAAATTGAAAACTTCAAATCACCCAATGAACCAAAATTCGGCAAGGGGTAATCACTACAAATCGATCAAGAACATATAATGTAATGTTTTTCATTTTGATTCATCCAATTTTGCTCTCAACATAATTGGGTGTTCTTCGTCATTTTCATACTTTTCATTTTGGTCTAGGATTTCCATAACTATAATGATACCCGTAGTCATAGGAACACTACATTCTTGATAAGATTGAATCAAAACACTAATTGAGTCACAATTTTTTTTTGTCTAAATTTTCCATAAATATAAATTACATATTTTTTTTTCAATCTTAAAACAAAGTTTATACATTAATGAATCAATGCCAAAAAAAACATGGTAAAACATCATTACTTTGTCCATCAAACGACAGATCCTAAATGTAATAGTATTTCGAAACAATAGAAAAATGTGTTATAAAGATAAATGGGATGATGGTTGTAGTTTCTTAGGAACAACTTTAGAGTCGAAATGACCATCACCATAGTTTAGGGTCACTTGTATAAACACTTACCTAGCTGGTAATAAGTCAGCAAGAAAGTATAATTCAATATATGATAAAATATTTCGCGAGTAGTTAGTATAAATAAAAGGGCGTAGTTCAACATTTTTAAACAAAATTTTTGACTAAAAACAAACAATACTTAACTTTATAATACCAAATAAAAAAATAATAAACTTATACTTTGTCACAAGGATACTATATACTTGAATCATAAGTTTTTGACAAGCTTAAACAAAATTTAATTTAATAAGTGAGAGATTGGTTCATATCTTGATGTTGAAATATATAACTAAATATATATTTTTCGACAGCCGAGATTATGTCAAAAAAAAATTAAGGAACATAATGGAATCACTTCTAGAGTTATTTTTAGGTCGAAGTAATCCTTGTCCAAAATACATTGTTCATTTTCAAAAACTTAATTTCAATTCTTTATTATATTGTTAGTATATCAAACTTATGTTGTTGATATAAATTGTTTAGGTGACAAAATGCCAAGAGCCACTACCACCGATATATCCCTTACTAAATCCAACATCCCAAAAGTATCCAAAATCCTCGGCATCTGCCCTACTATTGCCAAATTCTATAAATCCATTGAAAATCACAACATTCACGAAGGTCGTGTTGTTGATCAAGCCTATTACAAATCCAACAAAGCGTCTCTTTACAAACATCCGCTTCGATTGTCCTCTTTACAATACAATTAACCGAAAAGTATCCGAAGATTATCTATCTAGACTTCTATAGTCAAGTCACGGTTCAAACCGATGAATATGACTATCTTAGTCATCCCTTTGAGTACAATATGAATTCATAACTCTCACTCTTGCTCATTCAGTCAAATCCCTCAATTCATAACAACGGTCAAGGCGTTTTCACCAACGAGTGGGACCTTCGCATCTCTTGAGTATTCTCAAAAACCAAGGGACCATAGTCCACCTGCCTTCCTACTCCCGACGACATTCGCGACTCTTTGAATTGACGTGTCATATAAGACCGAACCATAAAGAGTCAAACCGTCCACTCTTACTCTAATTAAATCCTCACGAACAGAACTAAGACCCTTAACATGAAGCAATGGGAAAAACACATCGTGAGAAAGTGTTCGACTAGGATGACATCGGGAACCATCGCTCCCCCTTGTCCTTGCTCACATTTTTAGTTGTGTTGTGCCGAGAACAATACAATCTTGCTACTCTTTGTCAACAAAATCAATGGCAGGCTAATCCAAACCGCAAATCTTCATACGGTATGTTCTTGACTTGTCTTTATCGACACATCATGGAAGCATTTCCTCATCTCGACAATGGCATTTATGGCATTGTTGATCGAGTCATGCGTCCTCTTGCTCTCAAACAAACTCGACGACCTCGAAGTGATCGTGGCAAGGCACGCCATTCCGTCTCATCTTTATCTTCTCATCATCATGGCACGTCATCTCATCAACATGATGATGATGATGTCGAAACTTCTCGTGCAAGTACTCTATCTCCTACCACCTATCTTAACTGATATTTGAATAATTATGCTACAGTAGACAAAACAACCAAAACTACCACATATCTTAACTCCCTTGATCCACTCAACTACCAAAACTACCAAATGCCTTCTGCTTCCGAACAAACCGATGAAACTCTTTTTGAACGTCAAACCAACTTGCTCAACCAAACGCAACAAATGCATAAGGAGATGCGCGAGAGGTTACAAATCATTTGGAAAGCACAAAAGAGTGTTTAAGCAAGAAAAGATAATGAAGACATATGAGTGAAGTGAGCTTGATGGCTAAGTGTATAGTTTAAGAAAATTTTTAACTTAATTATGTGTATGTTATTAACAACTTGTGTGGTGATCATCCGATATATTCGGAAAGACTTATGTGTTGGTTATCTTTTAGGTACTTGTTTGCTATGATGCCTTAAACCTTTGTTGTTTTAATTAAAATTTAAAATCATTTAGATTAATGACACATTGGTTTCATGATATCAATGTGTTTATTATATGTTACATGATTAAATATGCTTATAAAACTCTATAAGGCTTGCTGCAAATAAACCATCAAAAGAAAAATACCCTCACAAGAATTATGAGAAAAATCATTTTCCTGGAAAAATGGAACCATCAGTGGCGGTGCCCCCTTAATTCTAAGGGCCAGCATCCTAATTTTAAGGGGACCGCTATAAACACCTTGTGTTATAGTCATTGAAACGACGTTATGTAATTCACAATTTATTTTTAGGGTTTTACGCGTTTGCTTTTAAATCGTAATCGTTAAGCTAAATCGCGTAAACTAAAAATGATCATTCAATGTAAACGGGCATTAAACAATTAAATGTTTACATCAAGCAAGTGTTATATGATTATTTAGAGGATAATTATTATCATTGCACATTTTATTTTTATTGGCTACGTTAAGTGTTTACGTTTCGCGATAAAATACGTTTAGGCCTTCCCGGAAGCACGTTAACTTATCTACGCTTCATCAAATACCCAAAATTTATACCCAATACTTAAAGTTTATTTAAAACTTCAAGTATTTATCACATTATACATATTCTTCATGAAAGAATTCAAACCAAACCCTACAATGTACAAATTATACATTGTATTTGATTTATACTACATTATACTTCATATAATGCAAGTATACATTATATAAAAGACCAAAAACATATCCTAACATATATACATGCATAATTTCGTGTATCATGACTAGGAAAGCAAGATAGGACCAAGGAACCATCACAAATATCTTCATACATGCATCTTATATCAACTTGATCTCATGACTAGCCAAACTTATCCAAAGTAAGCTTCCACTTTCTTTCCTAGTCCTTCCACCTTGCATACTTCCACTAGACATCAAATATCTTCATAATATCTCATTAGTAGTATAAATATGCATGCACATGAAGTAGAAAACTCATTTACTTCATTCCTTAACAAAGAAATCACAAAAACTCTTCCTTTGTTCTCTTATACACCCCACGGCTCAAAACCCCCTCCAAACACAATCCATAGTTTGATTTTCTTTCACCATATTAGTGTTTACATATCATACTTAAGGTATTCTAAGAAGAATTAAAGGATGGTTAAGCCTAGACAAGCGGTTTTTTAAACTGATATTGCAAGATTAGGGTTTTGGGTGAAATTTGGGTTTTAATCCTTTATTTTTCAAGCCAAGAGATTTAATCACAAGGGATGTGATTGTTATCGTTCTTCTACTCATTCTTACACAGGTTATATCAAAAGCTTAATCTATTTTATTTAGATAGAATTTAATGTGTTCATATGCTTTACTTAGTTAAATCACCATCTAGGGTACTTTTGAATATGTGAAATGGATTTTTACATATGATCATATTTTGGACACTTATTTATATGTTTAATGAATGTTTAATATGATGTTAGGAATGTAGTAAAAACTTCGCTTGTATTACACTTGGTTAAGTATATCATGTTTATGACCAAATTAGGGTTTTAAATGATTTACATAATAAATTACAAGTGTAGTGGAAAATGGTTAAAATACATGTTAATCTTGTTAATCTTTGGACTCACATGAAGGCAAAGTATGAAACTAATGATTTATATATGTAATAATAAGATATAATTTGTTGTAAAGTAGTTTTATCTAGTGTTGAAATTAAAATGAGTACAAAAAATCTGCTTATAAAACATGTCTAAAATCACAAAACCTCAAACTTTTCTGTTTTTTGTTCGATTTTGGAAGCACCTTTATTATGTTTTATAAAGATATACATCTCAATGAGGATCTCAAAAATGGATAGAAGGAAACTTGAAAATCCGATTATTAACGAGGAAGATACACTAGTTAGAGTTTATGACGCTAAATACTTTATAAAACAAAATTTTATAAAAAGTTATATTTTATGGCTGAAAATTATACTTTGTAACTAATAATATATAAAACTTTCAATACGAGAACGTGTTCGTAAAGAATGCTAAAACGGAGCTATAACGAATAAGATACGGCTTAAAACGTGGTTTTACGTTTTTAAATGTATAAAAACGACTTTATAGCTGCTTATGACAGGTAAAACACTATTTCATCATAGAATCTCTAAACATAAAAATGTGATTTTGATCTCACTCGCCTTTATACGATAGCGCTTTGGGGGCGTAAGAAACGCGAGAAGGAGAAACGGGCTTTTAAAACGACTAAAGTTATGTCATTTTTACTAAAGACGTATATAAACGTTTTTTACTTTATAATTACGATTTTCACGGTAAACGATTTGGTGTGGTTTAGCTATATAGAATTTATTGTTATTAGTTATCGAAAGTGCTATGTTAAATAGGGATTTCTAATGAGGCTTCTTCGGATGGATATGACGAAGTTGGTTGGATTTACGATTTAAAGTGTCTATCTGTGACGCATGTCATGACCTCTTTAAAATTATGATAGCATACCGACGACGATAGTACGATGATAACTATATAGGATTATATACAGTTGTTGTTAGACAAACGTACTTGAATACTGATTCGAACCTATATTAAAATAGGTTGCATTCAGGCGTTAGGTTGAAGGCGTTTTTTTACTTGGGATATTTTGTTATCAGTTTACTCACTCGAGGTGAGTTCATAGCCCCATATTTTACAATTATTAAATTACAAGTTTTTGGGGTGAGAAACATATGCATGTTTTACAAATTGGACGCAAGTGTACATTTTATTATGATTACGTTTTGCCTAAGTAGCAATAACCCACTATGCCCATGAATCATGAACTGTCAATTACTGGAAAGTGAGCGCGAATGATTGTAGATAGAATTATTTGGGATTGACCTCCCCGTTGCGGGTGACTAGCTATCAATGGGAACGATCGTATATCTGTCGGATAATGTGTGATAGGGTTGACAATCATCACGGGCAATGTAGGCAATATTTATATATTGTATTCAATTATGTCGAGCTTCGATGTCATGAGCTTAGGCAAACGTAATCGCATTTTTGTGATGTTGAATCTGTTGCATTTATAACTAGGAAAGTCTTGCGGTTCTGCATATACCATTTAATTAAACTCATGAAAATTTAACAACTTTATGTTGTCGTTTTTAATGCAATGTTTTTTCAGGAGGTCTTAAGCACGAAGGTTTCGTGAAGTGATACATTGGTGGTTATATTTTGAAGTCATGCATTAAAGATTTAGTCGCATTACATTTTGTATATCTGTTATGGGCTAGAAATCTTTGTAATAATAACAAGTAAACAAGTAAAGCTTTGGGCTTTTGTAACACATACTTTATTAAATCCAATGTATCAGTTTTAAATGACTTTTTGGTCGTTCTTATATTATCTTGTGTTATTGATCTGAGAAGTAACACGCCCCGGACCCTTATTTCCCGATGTACACTATTTGGGGGTGTTACAGTTTGGGTATCTGGAAAGCTGTAATGGAGTTGAGAAGGATTGTTTAAGTGTTGGTTTAGCAACCACACAACAAATGGTCATCAGTTCGCCATGTCTAACAGACATCAAGAACTGGCTAGTTCAAAGCAAACGACTTTGGTAAAGACTTCTCAAATCCGTTAATGGTTGACAGTTTACCAAAAACTGTATGGTAATTAATGCACCATAGTGTTGCACTAATGGCCAATAGTACTCCAGAGCAAACGGTACTGGTAAAGAGACTCAAATCGTTTGACAATGATGTTTGCTAAAAACATAAGGTTTATCAATGAACCTTTAATACTGTAATGATGCATTGACTAGACCATAGCAAAAGGTATTATGGTAAAGACATATCAAATCCGTTGATGGCTAGTAGTTTGCCAAAAACTACAAAGCCAACTTAGTTGGATGTTGCTGTGGAGCTGTAATGCAGAGAGGATAAGATGTTGTTAAAGATTAAAAGCCAAAGTATGATCTTTCTTCAAATCAACAACAAACATATCATCATTAAAGAAAAGCTAATGATTAAAGAGAAGTGTTTGGATACAATCGTCAAAAGCTCAAGTTGAAGAAAACTAAAGAAACTTGTGTTAACAAGTGAAGTTTCAAGTTTAGGGTGAGGTTGTTAGGAATTATGTTTTACAAGACTTAATTCTGGTGTTATGTAGTTAGTTCTGCAGTACACTTGTTAGTACTGGTTTGAAGAATTTGATAGTTAGTACTGGTCAGTTCATTATTAGTTTTGTAATGGTTATGTAAATAGTCTTAAGTCTGTTATGCAAATAGTTAGTAGAGTTTGTGTTATGATGAGATTCTTAGGAAAGGGATATGTGATCTCTATATGCATTTTATAATAGCCCTTTAGGGTTTCCTTAGTGTATAAAGGAACCATAGGCATAGTTAGTTAGAGATAGAATCACAAGATCAACACAGATCGATAGAGATAAAGTGCAATAATAGTTTGTAATAGAGTAAGTTTCAAGGTTATAATTCAAGAGGTGTGATGAAATGTTCTTTGTGTTTTCTTTGCATTGTTGATTAGTTTCCGATAATCAATAGTGTTAAATAAGTGTTTATATTGTTGCTTTGGATTTATCTAAAGTAAACAAATCCACTTTGCGAGCTAAAGGTTCAAGACTATTCAGTAAGGATCCACAAGTTTGTACAGTCGTTTGGAAATTAAAATCTATCCAAAAAGTATTTATGTACCAAGTCGAGAGGAAACACCTTTTTAGCCTCGTTTTTAGTAAAGTGATGGTCATTATTTATTCTCGAGCCTTGTATAGGAAAATCAGTTTACGGGAATTAGTTTAAGCTAATTGGGCCTAGGTGTCTGGTCTACAAGACATTAGTTCGGGGCCGAAGTAAGACAGCCCAACACGATACCCACAAGGGTTCCTACTCCTTGTATTAAATAATTACCCCCTACTAGCATGTTAGTGTGGGTTTGTTGTTAATTTTCTCTCATGTAATCTTCTACCTTTCTTTCTTTTATTTCTCTCTCTAAACTTCCTTTCTCTTCTGTTTTTATGTTTTATTTTTGTTTGTTATGATGTGGTATTAGATATGCTACATGTGGTATAAGAAACCTAGGATGTGCTTTAGTGATTTGGTTGTGCTATTTTTGCTTATTTTTGATCGGCTTATTTGTGGAAAATTAAAGCATGACTTCTTTTTCTTTTACAAGCTTCTTTTTCTCTTTGTTGCCTTTGGTATTGCTGTGATCTGTTTTGTGGATCTTTTTTTGTGGATTATTTGTGCTTAACTTAAATAACTTGATTTAAAGGCTTATAGCACTTGGCTTATTAGTGGGTTATATATTTCATGGTATATCATGAGTTTCGGCCGTATTGATGTGTTTATTGGGTGTTTAAAATTTTTGTGTAATCGTTAGATCTTATGCGAAACATACACTTGCTTTCAGGCGAAACATACACTTGCTTTCAGGAAAAACATACACTTGATTTCAGGTGAAATATACCATTTTCAGGTCAGGCGAAATATACCATTTTAAGGCGAAATATACCATTTTCGGTTCAACCGAAATTCATTTTCAGGCGAAATATACACCATTTTCGGTTCAATCAAAAATCATTTTCAGGCGAAATATACATCAATTTCAGGCGATTTATGCACGATCTTCAGGCGATTTATGCACGAATTTCAGGCGATTTATGCAAGATTTTCAAGCTATTTATGCATGATTTTAGGCGATTTATGCACGGACTATTTAAGCGATTTATACATATGTTTTTGTCTAAAATTCTTATTTCACGGTTTATTCTTGCATTTGTAAATCTCGCGAAATATTCACTTATTTTCTTGGTTTAATCAAGAGTTGTAAAATCCCATGAAATATATTTCTATTGTACTTAAAAGGACTTAATCTAAATCAAGTTCAACTCATAATCACTAATCATTAAAACGATCTTAGTATATCATTTCACATCACCTTTGCAATGTCGAATCAACAAGACATTTATGCTGTTAGAGCAGAACGACTTGCAAAAACACATGATCCTTTGGCATTTATGGCAAACACTCAGACTTTGTTTCACTCAGATCAACCATCACACATTACCTACATGCAACATCCATAACCCAACAACAACTATGTACAACAACCTCCATTCAACACGAACTACATGCAACAAACAATGCAAAATCCCAAAGATATCTCAGATCCCACAACTGCAATAGACATGGCACTTGTACTCATGACAAGGCATTCAAGCTAAACAACACCACACCAACAATCGACAACCAAAGAAGTTCATCAAACCTTGCTATACGGGCAGATTACAAAGGGTATGAATATGGATCTACAACAACAGGTGCTAATGGTTGAAGATAATGTTGGGAACCTGATTAGACTGAATGCATAGAAGATTATGGAATCATAATGGGTATAATGCAGTACAGAATGTAGGGAATCAGCTTGGGCATAATGCAGTTCAGAATTCGAATATACAAAAGACTGCAAATCATAGTAGAAATAGAAATGTTGTAGCAGCACAGGCTGAGGGTAATGGTAATGGGAACAATGAAAATCAGATATGGTGTTACAAGTGTCAATGAGTGGGTCATTATGCTAGGAACTGCACAGTAAGACAAGGTATAGGGTGGTTGCTTTTGTCATGTCTGCTGCAGATTTCTCAAAAGGAAGAAGCAGGGATCCAACTCAATTCTAAGATATTTGATTTCATGGCTGGTGTAGGTGCCTATGACAAGATTAAGGAAGTAAATGTGAACTGCACTTTAAAGGATAATTTGCAACAAGCATCGACATCGGGTACTTCAGACTTGAACAGAGCTCATGTCTATGATTCAGATGTGTCTTATGAGGTTCACACCATTCTAGAATTTTTTATAGAAATGATATATTTAATATGTTATACTCATGAGGAGCAGTATACTGTGATACTAGAGCCTGTTTATAAGCCAAATACCCCTCCACCCACTCCACACCAGGTTCAAAAAATAACAGTATTAGTTATCTCTGTGGAATCCAACATCTTGTAATTGTTGAGGAAACACGTGCTTATTTTGAATCATTATATAATAATTTGGTCATTAAAGTTGAGAAAGTCAACACGGTCAATCGCAAGATGAAAGAAACGAATGTTGATTTGACCACTGAGCTTGCTAGATATAAAAATCAAGAAAAATGTTTTGAAATCAATCAAGAAAAATATGATAAACTTGAAAGGTGTTATCAAAAGTCTGTTTATCAAGAACAATGTCTTACTAAAAAGATAAGTGCACTTCACTTAAGTTCTGGTAAACAAATAACGACTTTGAATGAGGAAATTACAAATCTAAATAACCTACTTTCAAAAGAAAAATCAATTGTTTCTTATCTTCAGCAAGAGAAGAAAAAGATGAAAGATGATTTCAAAATACGCAATGATGAGGTTCTTGATAAACAAATTCAACTTGAGCAAAAGATAAAGGAACTAGATAACATTTTGGTCAAAAGGGGTCAATTGATTCAAACGATGCACATGGTTTCACCTAATTCAGACTCGTTTTACCAAACTGAACGGAAAATGGCTTTAGGTTATCAAAATCCTTTTTATCTCAAGCAAGCTTAGTAGAAACAATAGAGTTTGTATAATGGCAAAATATTATTAGAAAAGCATGATCCTCCTGCTGTGTATGATTCGGAGGAGACACTGCAACTTGCTCAAGAGAGTCGCTTAAAAATGAAAGAATTGAACAAGAAACAAAACCGGAAAATTATGCAAAGATTAATCAACTTTCAGAGGTTTTTGTTTCTTAAAAGGCCAAGTCACGTAAAGAGTTGTATTTTTGAAATACCTCCAAAATGGCCAGTGTTTCCAAATCGATTTCCAAACTAATTTCAATACCAAATGAAGAGTTTTTGGATGATACTTCTCCAAGTGTTGCACGGAAATTTCTAAATGAGGTAAAAAGCACCATTGTGACTCTTCAACGTGTTGTAAAACACAAAATGACATTAGATATACACAATTGGTCGTCTACTGCTCATCAAGAGTTTCACAAATTGTAAAAGATGAAATTTTCCCTATCGTTAACCAAGTTGATGCTAGAGTTCAAAATTTCAAAAAACAAATTTTGAAAGAAGCAGCTAAATTTTTTCGAGACTAAATCTCTTGCAAAAGAAGTTGATGAATCTCTTGCTAAGCACAAGGTTTTAGAATATGAAATCGAGCGTCTCTTGAGAGCAATTTTCAGTCAAGATATTATGTCTATTGTGCAAAATAATTCTGTTGTAGATACATCAAATCTCCAAATTGAGCTTGATCGTACGAAAGAAAAACTTGAAGCTTGCATTATTAAAAAGGAAAAAGAATATGCTGTTCTTTGGAATAATTGGTACAAAAAATGCGAAGAATTCAAATATGACAAGATTTCGTATGATAAAGCTTATAATGACATGCAACAAAAGATCGAACGGTTGCAAGCTCATTTGGGAGATCTTAAGAGTAAGATTCTGGATACTCCATGTATATCAGATACCCTTGATCCTTTGTCTCAGAAACTAGAAGATGAGAACATGTCTTTAGAGTTTCAGGTTTTGAATTATGCAAAAGAAAATGCACATCTTAAGACCACTTACAAGAACCTTTTTGACTCCATCAATGTGACACGAGCTCAAACCAAAATCATAACTGACTCTTTGCAAGAAAAATTAACTGATATGATTTATGAAAATGCTAAGTTAAGAGCTTAGTTATTTGATAAGGTTTTTTGAACAAAAGGACACCTCCAAAGGTACGAGTGTGAATACCAAGTTTTCAAAACCATCTATTTTAGGAAAACCACATTCATCTTCGAGAATAAAACTCTATTCTATCACATCATTCCCAAACACTTTGTCAAAACCAGTCACTTCACACTCGGTACCAAACACTCAAGAATCAAAAATTATGAATAACACAAAAGTGATTGCCCCAGGAATGTATAGGATTAATCCTACCATGAACTCTAGGTTAGACAATTTTATGCCTAACAAACATGTAAAAGCAAGCGTTAGGAAAAACCAATCACTGTTTCACAACCTCATGTCATCACTAAGAAAGATGTCAATTCCAACACAAATGGTTTACCTTCTACAAGAGTAGAAAGTACTGCTAAGACCAGAAGACCATAGCCTAGGAGTAATCCAAAGCATGATAGGATCCCCTCTAAGTCTAAGAGTAGTTGCCTCTCGAATAATCTTGAGAAAGTAGAAGTACGCCATATGAATTTACTGTTTTCTAAAACTCTAAACCATAGGTTATCTATCTGCAGGTAATAACATTAAGCTTACAGTTCAAAATGATAAATCTAAAGTTGTTTGTGCTACTTGTTAGCAGTGTTTGATTACTGCTAATCATGATGAATGTGTGTTTAAGTATGTGAATGGCATGAACTCTAGCAAGAAAAACCAAAGTGCTAATGTTTCAAAAAGTGTAAATCAAAACAAACATAAGTCAAATGTCAAGAAATCAAAGAAGTTAGGTTCTAAAGCAAGACTTGCTTCACCTAGGCCTAGCAAACCTAGAACTTCCCTTAGGTGGTTACCAACTGGAAGAATTTTTGAACTTTGTAGAAAAATAACTGCATCCAGTAACATCGAGAGTGACTCTGACATATATGTGTGTGATAATGCAAGTGCTTCTAACCCCCAGGAACCTACAAGCAAAGGATTTCCAAATTCTACTTCTTTTCTTGACAGGTTTACGAGACTTCAGCGGCAGAATACATGTATCCATCCGCTTGTTGTTCTCTAATGTATCTAGGAATGACTTGTGTATACATCAGTGCACAACTCGGTTTTCAAATAAAAGGGTAGTGTACGCTTCAGTGCGATTTACCTTTAAAAGATGAGAAATCTTCTCTGTCCTGAGCATTTTTTTTTCAAAAATCGTCTTGCTCAAGACATTCGACTTCTAAGTAAATATCAGCTTAGTACTCGTTCTTCAAATAAAGGAAAGTGTTCACTCGTGTACATTTATACTCACAACGAGAAGCTAACAACTTCGCGGACTTGAGCTGACACAAAATGTCATTTCGAAGACATTTAAAGTCTTCAGAGCTCAAGTATCATTGATTTTCAAATCAGTTGAACACAATTTTTCAAGAATTTCTCAAAATGATTTTCAAAATCTTTCAAAATTGGGTGTTCAACACTCTCTCCTCATGTCACTTTCAAAATTCGAATCATTTTTTTATCAGTGGATCAATTTTTGAGAGGAGCTTTTAAAACTAAGTTTTAATGCTTTTAGACACATTCTCTCATATCTTCTTTTGTGTGTCTAAAACATTTTACAATTGTAAATATCTATAAAAAAGCAAAATATAAAATTATAAAACCTATAAAAGCAAATAAAAAATCAAAAAATTTCAAAAATACCAAAAATAATCTTCTCTGACATGTCTCTCGACAATCGATAACATTTACGCACCTAGAAATGTTAATTAATATTGACACAAGTGTATAAATGAAGTTCGAGCGAGAGTTTATAAAAAGTTTTCAAAACATGTCTCTTCAAAATTTCTCTACGACTTCTAAGTAAATGTTAGCTTAAGACTCGAACTTCAAAGAAAGGAAAATGTTCATCTATGTACATTATTCCTCAACAACGAGAAGTTCATATCTTTCCGGTCTTGAGCAAAGTCATATAAACATTTAAAGTTTTGAATGCTCAAGAGAAGTACTAAGGAAAATGATGTTCAATCAGATATATCTCACATATTTTCCTCTTGAGCACAATTTTTCAAGATATTTTCAAAAGAAATATTCAAAATCTTTCAAAATTATGTGCTCAACAAACTCCCGTTCCATGTTTTCACTCTAAGCTATTTTTGAGGGGGATCATAAATTTAATAAGTTGAAAATTATCCTCAAGTGGTTCTCTTAGCTGGCTACATTGTTTTCTCCATGCTTGTTCAATCTACAAGTGGATCAACGTACATTAACTTGTATTTTAATTCACTTGTTAAATCAAAAATTGTCACCACATATGCAATTTTTGAGGGAGAGAATAGTGATTAAAATGTGATTAATACGACTTAATAACAGATAAGATCTTTTGAATATTAGTGCGTTCCTGACCTCGCATGCGCAAAACTCTTTGAAATTATAATACGTATGTGTAGGGGAGCTTTTTGTGATATAGAAAACTCTCAATGTGTAATAAATGATTTCTAGAACACGTTTATTGCATTTTCAATGGTTTTATGGCTACTATAAAAATCCTAAAGACCGACCAACTGTTGTGAGTTACGAAGATATAAGGCGGTTAATGTTAGGTATTTTGTTCCATGATCCAACCAGAACCAGAGGAATCTACCCAGAGACACTCCATTAGATAGAATAGAAGTCCTTAGGTATGATCGAAAAAAAAAGAGTGATTGGGAAGAATGTTATCCAAGGCAAGAGTTATCACTAGAATAAACCCAACATGGTGATAATAAGGCCGTGTTGGAATAACATTAAAGGGGTTGAAGAATGAAAAAGAATTGTAAGGATAAAGGGTGTAAAGCAAGAATCCCTCCATACAACCTTAGGCAGAAACCGGGTCAAATGCATAATCTATCGGTAATCACAAAGATGATTCTGGTATTGAAGTCAAGTCATCATGGACCTAGTGATGCAATGCATAACCCATCTCAGCTACTCAGGCTTCTCTCAAAATCCACAGGCTTCTATCGGCTTTCCCATTCCGAGATCATTGATATTGAAAAGGTGGCAGTCCGCTCCAGCCTCCGATCACCAAATAACAAAAGTGCACTTACAGAGTATAGAGCTAATGAGATCAATCAAAATCTTAATAGGATACAAATTCCCATATACAATTGTTGTTCATCAGCAAGAACACAACTTGTGCAAGAGTCCTACGCATTATCCTTGTGATTCTGCCAGAACATTCAGAGTGATACTCTTTAGTATTCAGAGTGATGAATGGAAATCCTTCTAGTGTCAACATCAAACAGCACTACGGTAGGTGACTTGCAAGATTCTATATGAATCAAGCTTATGTCAATTGGATATCGACTTTGGTCCAGTAAATGAATTGATGACTCAATCAGAAAGATAGTAACTATCTGATTCACTCTTATCGTGTTGTCTACTTTGAGACGTTCCGATAACGAGAACAAGCTAGTACAACCGGAAACCCTATCAAGGAGATTCTTCTAAATTGAATCTACCTGATCACATGTACAGTATTTTACATTGTGAAGCGGTCCTCACAGAACCAGAGGTTAATAACACCGAACTATGACGAATGACAAAGCCATATTCGTCCATATTTGCTATTTATAACTAACATTAAAATGCAGGTACTAACGACGGCGTTACAACCTCATTCCAGCTGAGTCAAATTCACTACCACATGCTCATGATCAATCAACAAAGATAAATACATGATGAAAGCTCAAGTACATGTGTCAAAGTCTTCTATAAACTCTGATATACAAGAACTTCCTCAAAGAGCATCAATGATAATATTGTAAGCAGATTAAGTAAAAGATCAATGTTATAGGAGATTGTTAGCTAGCTTTCAAGATAATGAGCATGTGGGTAGAGACACAAGATCGCAAGATGGAATAATATTCCAGGATAAAGATTTAAAGATCTTAAAGTCAAGGATAAAGTCAAAGCTAAAGACCAAGATATCAAGATTAAGACAAAGATATCAAGTCAAAGATCACAAGCATGCAAAAGGAACTTCAAAAGAATTCCCAAGAACATAAGGCTCCAAGATTTGAGACGTCACAATAAGTGAAGTCATAAGTGCAATGACCACCCCTTAGGGGGAGATTATTAGCCTCGTTTTTAGTAAAGTGATGGTCATTATTTATTCCTGAGCCTTGTATAGGAAAATTAGTTTACGAGAATTAGTTTATGCTAATTGGGCCTAGGTGTCGGGCTAAAGCCCATTAGTTTGGCCCAAGAAAGCCCACACGATACCCACAAGGGTCCAACTCCCTTGTACTATAAATACTATCCTCCTAGCATGTTAGGAGGGTGTTGGTTACTCATTTCTTCACATAGTAATCTTCCACTCTTTTCATGTTTCTTTCTCTCTCTAAACCTTCCTTTCTCTCTCTAGATTTTATGTTATTTTTGTATGTGATGATGTGGATTAGATATGCTAACAACTTTTGAATGAATTTTGTTATAACGAGGTGACCCCGATTCTTGATTACTTACATACGGTTTTCAAAGCTATTCAAAAAGAGTTTCCAGGAGAAGTAAAAGCAATGATGGATTTTTTTTAATCAATGGAAAGTGATCTTGATGCAACATGGAAACAAAATGAGATTTTAAACGATCAACTCTTAGAAGCAACACTCAAGCATGATATTGAAAAATGTGTGCTGATGAGTAATGATTCTATGAATGATAATTTGCTTGATAAGATTGAGAAAGTCAAGAGGGAATCCATTGATGTCTAAGAGAATTTGCTAAAACGAATAAAAATTCTTGAAAATGATTTTCAAAGATGCCAGAAACAATGTATTGAGTTTGAACTATAACCGCAACATCAAAAAGAGAAAACCAATTGTGAATCTTCTTTGAAAAATCCTTGTGAAACCTGTTGGATATCTAAAATGGAGAAGCTTGAGAATGAGAACGTGTCTTTGGAATTTCAAGCACAATCTTTGCTTAAAGAACGTGAAAATATCAAATTGGAATACCAAAAGCTTTTTGATTCAATCAAAAGGACACGGACTCAGTCTCAAAAGGAGATTAATAAATTTATTGAGAGTGTTAATCAAAAGACATGTGCATATGGGGATGTAAGGGCACATAATTAAGATCTTTTGATAATAATCTTTGAGCTAAAATCCAAGTTAAAAACTATTGAAAAGGTAAGTCTGTAAATACTAAGTTTGACAAACTTTCAGTTTCTGATAAACTTATTTGTGTTACACCAATTAATAAACAAATTCTTCAAAAGAAAAAGTTTATTCCGAAAACTAAAGAGAACGTGTTTTGAAAAAACAGTCACTTTACAGACTTCACCTACCAAAAAGAAACATGTTGATAAGAACACCAATGTCATAGCACCGGGGATGTACAAGGTTAATATCGCAAACAAACAAGAAATGCATACACAATATACTAAGAATGTTTTCACTTCCATAGTACTGAAAGATGTTACTAGTGTTAGAAGACCATCGAGTAGAGGCTCATCGTCCAAGAATAGTGTCTTGTCAAACTCTAAGAATCATTCAGAAGATGTAGAAGTTCATATAGAAAGACAAATGTTGCGTCTAAAAAGAATGTTGTTCAAAACAAAAAGATTGTAACAAATGTTGATGTTAAAAACGCTCCTAAAGCAAAGGGTGTATTGTGTGTTTTTTGTGATAAAAATGTGCTTACCCTGTGTCATGATAAATGACTTGCGAAATATAAGTTGACTGTGAATTCCAAAGTTAGAAGAGCCTTATTCACTACTCCTAGAACTGTGAAATCTAAGTCTTTAGATACTACTTCTGTAGTAGCAAAAACTAGGTTTGCCGTAGTTACTCCCTTAAGTGCGAAAAATAAGGACACTAGTGTTTTACGCTTAACTTTACTATTTGCACAAGACATCCTGTTAGATATTAGAAAAAGACTCGGTCACCCCGTGTATTTTACTATTTATTATAGCTCGTAGTTTTATAGTTAATAGTACGTTTTTCGGTATTAAGTCGGGTACGAATACCCGGTATATTGTAAGTACTATATAAGCCTCTTCCAACTTTGGAAGAGGCAAGCTAGTCATTATTTTTCATTTACAAAGAAACACACTCTCTCTCTCTCTAGAATATTCTCTCTAGTGTTTCTCTCTCTAAAAACTAGCCAAATCCAAGAATCGACCCCGTGTTATGATATAGGATATACCACAATTGGTATCAGAGCCAATGGGATGATTAGATCGTGTGTATGTGCGATTTCTTGCTTGATTTAGATCGAAAAGTGTACCTTTTAAGGCATCTAGCTCATTTTTATATGTTCTCCGAATTTTGTTGTTTGTAATGATAAAGTTTGGGTGTTTCTAGTTGCTATTACCTTGTGGTACTGTGTTGTGTAAAAGAAATCAAGCAAAATCGTTCAAAAGGGTGATTTATAGGTGATTTTGGGTGATAAAAGTCGTTGTTCTTCGTGGGAAATGTGGTTATAGTTAAGGTTTTGACCTTGTTCTCTATAACCATGGCGCTGATACCAATCTGTAACACCCCCATTTTTACAATATAGCAGCGGAAGCTAATCTGGGGTATTACTTCATGGATACAACAATCATAATCATAGAAAACAACTTTAAAAGAGACGTTGTTGGAAAAATTTAGTTATCATTCATTATAATCAGAGTTTTTACAAAATGCAGGTCCCAAAATCTAAAACATTATGTTTGAATGATAACAGTTCAGCCATCTTCGAGTCCATGCCACTCCGTGCCGCAACTTGCTTAATTACCTGAGATAAACATGCTAAAAGGGTCAACACAAAGGTTGAGTGAAATTCATAGGTTTGATAAGCAGTTTGAATACAAGTTATAGTGTAATAATTGTGCAAACACAATTATTATGAAAATGTTATTGTTATGATCTTGGGTCACGTTCATTATATACCCGTTATTTGTAATAATTGCAACGAATGCAATTATTATAGTAACAGTGTATTACTGCGTTATTGTCTTGTTTGGTCTGTTTGGTCATGTCTTGTATAGTATAGTCTGGTCTAAGCTCATGGCACACAAACTGACTAGTGTATATATATACCCAAAATGATGTGATATATATATAGAGAGATAATGGCCCTCGGTGTAGGTAATTGCCATATACCTATGAAATTCAAATATAGTGTGTTTGGTTACCTATCCGGCTAACACAAACAGGATTCGTCAATCCCGATAGATCTATCCACAATATTTGATTAATGGTCCATGATAATGAGGGACTTTTGGCATAATGTAACTTAGACAGTAGCTGTAATAGTGTATCAGGATAGCATATAACTTGTAAAAACACTTGTATTCCTGGTTTAAGCATGTATAAGTCTTTGAAAAGTAATCACATTGTTATAAGATAAACGGAGTTGTAAAAAGATTTGGGGGGGGGGGGGGGGAGGGGGGGGGGGGGGGGGAAGGGGGGGGGGGGGGGGGGGGGGGGGGGGGTTTGGGGGGGGGGGGGGGGGGGGGGGGGGGTGGGGGGGGGGGGGGGGGGGGGGGGGGGGGGGGGGGGGGGGGGGGTGTTTGTATCAAGCATGTATCCCCCTCGCGGGTTTATAAAACTTGTAAATGAGATAAAAAGCGAGTTATGTAATTCAACTGGTAGGTAGATGTAATAAATATTTGAATGAAAGCTGACGACCTTATCACAATCTTAACCAGGGAATGTTGATATAATAAAATGATAGTAAATAGCCACGTCACGCAACCTGAGTAAATATGTCAAGTCTTAGGAAGATTGTACTTTAGAACTTTGGTTTTAAGAGTTATGAGTTTGATTGAAGAGTTTGGAATTATTGCATCACCGTTCGGGCCATCATAATTCAGAAGTCATTCAGTAAACGTTTGAGGAGCTAGGGCACTTTAAATCGTAAACCCAACAACTCAGTCAGAACGTAATACCAAGATGAAACTCCTTAATATGAAGCTCCCTAGTATTGTGATACGATATAATCGGTTTTAAGCGTTTTAATCAATATCTGGAAATGTTAAGCACGAGAAGCGTTAATTAAAGTTATGTCTGGTAAGGTTTTAAACATGATTTTATACTTTTTCAAAATGTTACATTTTAGACCCTAGGGTTTGGAAAATTGCAAGTAGACCCCTAGGGTTTGCATTTTTACGACTTTGGTCCTTCAACTTTGAAAGATATACCAAGTAAACCTTGGACTTTGAAAAGTGACATAATAGACCCCTATAGTTATAACTTTGATAAAATGACACTTTTAGTCCTTTTAGTTATAAGTTTTTGAAATTTACGATATATACCCCTTGAAATTTACGATTTATAAGTTATAATAAACTAAAATATGAAGTTTTAACGCAACACAAGTTTAAAATAATGATTCGTTAAGCTAGGAAGCAAAACGGGTCAAATTAGGGTTTCAAAACGTAAACGCGTGGGTTTTAAGTTCAAATTCCTTCATTAATCAATAAAGTGGTTATTTTAACATTATTTAAGAATGCTAGGATAGATTATAACAATATTTAACCATTATAACATTTAGTTTTAAGAAAAACGCGAAATTAGGGTTTCGGGTGTACGGTTTTGGATCAAAACGGAAAATGAGCATGAATTGAGTTATGAAACTTTAACAAGAGTATATTTAGGATCATATGAACATTATAAGGGTGTAGTAGCAGAAGTAGAACATTCAAAACCTGGGTTTGAGCTTCAAGGATCAAAAATGGTGGAAACGGGTCGTTTCGGGTAGTATTTCCACTCGTACGCCTTGTATCTTTACTCCGGGGCTTCAATTCTTCAAGGCTTCGCTTCTTGAACTTCTTTAATGATCCTAGGATCATAAGGGAGCAAAGGATTGCTGCCAATTGGGTTTGAGAGAGAAGATGGGTGGTGCGAATTGGAATGAACATACAAGGACCCTATTTATACTATTTTGAGATCAAAGAGCTTAAGAAACTTATAAGATCTGGTCTTGACACATGTAGGGGCTAGTATATGATGTGTAGAAGCTAGTAGATGTGGTGTATAAGCTAGAAAACTAGCTTTGATGTGTTGTTTTGCCCATGTGATGCCGCGGCTTACAAGAAGAAAAAGGAAGGCCATGTGCCCTTAATTTTGACCAAGGATTGGTCTAAGTAGGTGCATAAGCTGCTTGAAGGTTTCTAGAAGAGTTCTTGGATGGTCATTTGTACATGGTAGCAATTTAGAGGGGTTAAAATGGTCATAGAAGCAAACCGGGTCTATTTTGGGTTCGACGGGATCTTCAAGGGTTTTAACAAGGTACATTGTGTTATAAATGATTAAGGAATGATTAAATAGGTTGTTAAGGTCTGGGATTAAAGTAATTAGCAAAGATTAGCAATTCGTTTGGGTTAAAACGGATTAGAATTGAAGAAATGGGAGTACGGGTTCAACTAGGGCTCGTTTAGGGTTTTCTTGACTTTCTTGGCTTATATTTTGCATACTCTTGATTAGGAATGATGGAATACAAATCCTAGGGTTTATATAAAGTATTATTAATGAATTTTGGTCATTGGTTTAAGTTATAATGGGTTGAAATTGAGAAAACGGGTCAAAGTTACAATTAGGGCATAATTTTGGTTTTCTGGATTCGTTAAGGTTTTCTAGGCTTTGATTTCTTGCACATTGCCAAGTTAATGATAGATAATGATTTTTAAACTTAAAGCATAACCCATTCTAACAACTTTGCATATTTGGACTTTTGTCATATAAGCAGACTTTGGACTTGGTTTGGTAATCGGGTTGGTGTGGCAGGGACCATTATGTAATTTCCATCTTTAATAGTTTAGCATAGTTTAGGGTCCCTAGTTAAACTACCCCCTTGCCCCGTTAGCCCTTTGCCCTTACTTTGTATAGTCTTTAAGTTAACAGCAGATAACATTAGTTTTTATATAATTAAATTACATTAAGGTAAAATTTAATTAGTTTAATTACATTTTTATAAAAACAGTAAAATTTTGGGCATTATTATATTTTTTAGAATTGTTAACTTTTTCTTATTTTATTTATTTTTTCAGAATTTTTATAACTTTATTTTTTTGTCTTTTCTATTATTCTTAAGTTAAATAGTTATTAATCTTTAAAAATCATAAAAAATCCAAAAACTAATAAAAAAAAATATTTTCTTTTTTTAATAAAATATTCTTTTTATTTTAGTGTCAGGAAAAAATATAACATTTAGTATAGGCTTAATTTTTCTTAAATTTCAGTCTTAGACCCTTTACCGGGTGCATTTTACCGTTTCTTTTCGTTTTACATCAAACAATCCTCCGTTTTAGTTTCTAGTTTTCTTTATTTTTCAAATTAAGTTAATTAAATGTTAAATTTTGATTTTTAATTCAATTTAGCATATATATTCTTAATTATATTATTGTAGATTTCCCGATACCTGATTCTTCCCCGTATTTATTTAATTTAATTTTAGGATTTTCCCAATAATTAAATATGCTTTCCCTAGTTTAAGATTCTATCCATATTAACCTAATTTTTGTTTCCCCCGTAGTTTTTAAGATTACTAAGCAGCGGTTTGCTTACCAGCGGTTTGAACAGGTTATCAGCGGGTTGAATATTTTAAATAGCAAATATCTTAAGGAAACTCTGGCGGTTTGAAAACTCAACGGCGGTTTGATTAAAATATTCTTCGCGGCGGGTTGCTTGGCAGCGAGTTGTGTTCGGCGAGTTGCCTTAAAATTCCACCAGCGAGTTGCCTTATTTCTTTGCAGCGGTTTGGTAGCCTCTAGCGGCGAGTTGAGCTACTGTCTTAGAAATTTGAAATATTTCAAACTCGGGATTTAATATCACTAAAACAAAATACGAATACGTTAACCTCACCACTTTTAACGTACACTCACTAATCATTGATCGATCAAAACATATCATATCATAATAATACAAGATGTCTAGTATGCAAGAAGACATCCAGTGTGCCGGTTCTGATACACGCCCACCAATGCTTGATAGAACAGACTTTGAATCTTGGCAACAACGTATACGTCTGTACTGTCTAGGAAAGGATAATGGAGAGAATATTATGAAGTCCATCAAAGAAGGACCATTTCATATGGGAACGGTCTCAGATGTTATTGCTGGAGGAACTGAGGGTGCAGTTCAACAAGGTCCAGTACGTGCTAGAGTCCTTAACGACCTTTCAGCT
Source organism: Tanacetum coccineum (assembly GCA_026074375.1). NCBI lineage: Eukaryota > Viridiplantae > Streptophyta > Magnoliopsida > Asterales > Asteraceae > Tanacetum > Tanacetum coccineum. The sequence continues at coordinate 26,802 of BQNB010014078.1, read as the reverse complement.
GAAGAAAAGGAAAGGTATAAAGCTGACATTCGTGCAACCAATATCCTACTTCAAGGTATACCAAAGGACATCTACTCACTCATCAATCACTATACTGACGCCAAGGACATTTGGGAAAACGTGAAGATGATTCTGGAAGGTTCTGAGTTAACAAAGGATGACAGGGAATCTCAGTTATACGATGAATTTGAACACTTCCGTCAAAACAAAGGAGAAACCATTCAAGGATACTACGTTAGGTTTACGAAGCTCATTAATGACATGAGAAACATCAAGATGACCATGCCCAGGATGCAGCTTAACTCAAAGTTTGTGAACAACATGTTACCTGAGTGGAGTAGATTCATAACTGAAGTCAAACTTAACAGAGGTTTGAAAGAGTCAAACTTTGATCAGCTATATGCTTACTTGAAGCAACATGAGGTGCATGCTAATGAGAACAGAATTATGATGGAAAGGTTCATTCAACCAAATAATGATCCTTTGGCACTAGTGTCGGACGCCTCAGTTCAGCAGTATCCAACACAATCATCCAAGTCTCCTCAACCCTCAAAAGAACCATCTCCTGCTGACAACTTTCAACTAGACTCAGGAAGTTCTTCAACAGAAAACTTGATTGAAAGTTTATCCAACACACTTGCCCTCCTCACTCAATCGTACAAATCACATCTTCCTCAAACTAACAATCAACTTAGAGCTTCGTCTAATGCAAGGAACAAAGCTATGGTTCAAGACGGGAAAGTTGTGGTTCAAGATGTCCGTGGAAGATACAATGCGACTAATCAAGGAAGACCATTTCAGAGAAACAATACAAGAGGAAATGGTGTAGTGGGAAATGTAGGAGGTCAGAATAGAGGAGGCATGATTAATCATGGTCAAGCAAAACCCATCAAGTGCTACAACTGTAACGGTCTTAGGCACATAGCACGTGAATGCCCAAGGACAAAGCATCTTCAAGATTCAGACTACTTCAAGGACAAGATGCTACTAATGCAAGCCCAGGAGAGTAGAGCAGTACTGGATGAAGAACAGTCATTGTTTCTTGCAGGGGAACAGGTTACCAACGTTGATGATGATGTGGATGATTCACCCGAGAATGATTTGGCACTCAATGTGGACCATGTCTATGAAGCTGATGAATGAGATGCATTCGAATCTGATGTTGATGAGGGTCCCACTTCACAGACCATGTTCATGGCAAATCTCACATCTGAAGATCCAATCTACGATGAAGCTGGGCCATCATATGACTCAAATAATCCATTTGAGGTACAAGATCATGATACCTGTGTAGATCAAATGGATGAGTATCATGAAGTACACGAGATGCAAAATGATATACAACACAACTATGTTGTTGACTCTGATGCTGACTATACGAGTGATAGTAATATTATTCCGTATAATCAATATGTGGAAGACAACAAAGAACATGTTGTACAATGTAATGTATCTTCTGTACGAAATGATGCATTAATGTCTATTCTCGATGAAATGCATGAACAGGGTGTACAATGTAGATTAGCAAATAAGCCAGACATGGTGTTAATGACTCAGTGGACCTCGACTTTGCGAGATATAAGAACTGGTTGGGGAATTTGACAAACGGGCAGTTTGAATTAACAGATAGAGAACGAAAAAATTGATGAAACAAATGAGAAATATTCATCTGGACCGAAACAGAAAGGAAACTTCTTTAAAATCAGAACTTCATTCAGCACAAATACTACTTAGTTCTACTGTTGACCATTATAAGTCAAAGACAGAAGAAGTAACATTTTTGAAAAAGGATTTTAAACAAAAGGAAGACAAATTCCTTGAAGAATTTTTGGACATAAAGAAGCTAAAAGATACAGATTGAGCTTGTTTACATACATGATCAGTCTGTTCAAACAGTTCCATGTTGTGTAACCAAAATCCTTTTTATGTTGAAAAAGTACAAGTGAGCAATAGGCTACAAAAATCCCTTTATGTCTCGCTCGTGCAAAGCAGCTCAGTCTGTCTGTATTAATGGTCAATTACTGGTCACTACCAATCATACACCCACTTCATACATGACTCAGAGGATACGCGTGAGTTGAGCGAGATAATTGGAATAGAATGCTGTTAAAAATGCAAAGCCCTTTATGTATGGAAAACAAAGTTAGGATTGCCCCCACCCCCCCTCAATTACTCGAAAGAAAACTTTCTTGCAAACTTTTCTCCCAAAGAAATCTGACCCATAACAGATATTTTGGTTCCATAGTGACAACGAACAGGAAAAAGGCTGAGACACTTAGCTCAAAACCACATTTCAGACATTGGATGTGTTATCCACCCAATTACTCCTGTCAAGCTTGTCCCTGAATCTTCCAACAAAAAGTCAAGTGAAGATTAATCTTTATGTACTCACACAACTTTTCACGGAATTTGACAAAACTTGCAATACATAGAATACCCCCAAACAGGTATTACAGATGGGGGAAAGAGGTTTTGAGCAAACGAAATGATGTTACCTCACTGAGTATTCCATTTTTCAAAAACTCTTCTAAAGAACACTTTGTCGGAGTTTCAAACAGCCCTCTTTAATGAAGTTTAAGAATTGGAAGAATTTTTGTCAAATGAATAACGAAGGGGACAGTATCCCACTGTAGGACATGCAATGTGCTGAAATTGAAAAGAAAAACCTTCTCATTGAAAATGAGAATCTGATTGTTAATTGTTTGTCGACTCAACTGCTGTATGATGTGGAAAAATCACGTTGTCTAGATCTTGAAGCTGACATGTCTAAAGTTTATGATGAGTCAAAACTTATTTCAAAACTTTTTTTTTGAAAAGGAATACCTAAATTTGCAATTAAAGTATCAACATCTTCAAGAAAGTTTTGATAATAACAAATCACAAACATCACAGGAAGCTCCTGATTTTAACTCATTCTTTAAGATCAAGAATCTCGAACATCAGATTCAAGAAAAAGACAACGTGATTAGAGACTTGAAAGTTCTAGTCGCTAATGTGAATGACAGAAGTTGTGAGACTTATAATGCTAAAGATGTCACTGCTCTTATTGAACAAAATGAATGCGTTAGAGTAGAACTAGAAAAGGTCAAACAACATTACAAGGAATTGTATGACTCCATTAAGATTACGTGTGCTCACACTAGAGAAAAGACATCTACCATGTTAAATGAAATTGAGAGTCTAAAGGCTCAGTTGAAAAGCAAAGTGTCTTGTGTCACTAGTGAGTCTATCAAACCCAAAGTTCTTATGCCTGGCATGTATGCCATTGATGTTAAACCCATTCCTCATCCCCTTAAGAACAATAGGAGTGCTCATTTAAACTATATCAACCATCTTAAGGAAAGTGTAGAAACAGTTAGGGAGATTGTAGAGGAAGCTAGAGTAGTTAAACCACTGGATAATGCACTTAACTATGCTTGCCAATACACTAAGCTATCTCAGGAATTGTTAGAATATGTGATTGGCACTTGCCCAAAAAGTTTCAATGAAAGAGATAACAAGGCTCCCTCTACCCCTGTTACTAGGAAAAAGCAAGTTACTTTTAGTGATAAACCAGGAACTTCATCTAGCAACACACAGAAACACGAAGCGCACCAGAAAGTTCAACAGACTAATATTCCTGTGATTCCTTCTACAGGAGTAAACGCTTCCACTAAAGCAAGCAGATTAAATCCTAGAAGCAATACAAAGAAAAATAGGATCCTGCCTGCTAAGAAGGAGAATATGAAGAAAGTAGAAGTACACCTTAGGACAAATAAGTCAGTATGGACAAAAGTGAATCGGATTAATTCTAGCATTAGCTATATGCGTGTTGTAATTAATTCGAATTCTGAATCTGTGTGCAAAATGGGTGACAAATGCTTAAACTCTGCAAATCATGAAAAGTGTGTTGTTAATATTTTGAGTTCAGTAAATGCAAACCCCACTGTTAAACGTGTCTTGAATAAAGGGAAGCAGATTTGGAAACCAAAAGGCAAGCTGTCTGATAACAGGTTGAATAAGAACCAAGCGGGTTTGGAAAGCAACGACCATTAAATAATTTATAAACTCTGATTTTAATATAACGAATGTGAAATTTATTTAAACGTCTCTTTTGAGGTCGTTTTCCGTGGCTTGTGTTTTATGCCCTGAAGTAGCACCCCAACCTTACCATTCTGCTGCGTTGTACCAGATTTTGGGGGGTGTTACACCTGCTAACCAACATGCCCCCAACAAAAATTGGGGAACCGAATTTCCAAACTCTCCAAACTTGACTGTTTTCAAATGCAGGTCGTACAGGTCATCCTTTGGTATCTGGACTCAGGCTGTTCAAAACATATGACGGGGAATCGTTCAAAGCTCATGAATTTTGTGAAAAAGTTCATCGGGACGGTCAGATTCGGGAATGATCACCTCGGACCCATCATGGGTTATGGAGATTATGTTATTAGTGACAGTGTGATCTCAAGAGTATACTACGTGGAGGGACTTGGACACAATCTATTCTCTGTAGGGCAATTTTGTGATTTTAATCTTGAAGTTTGAAAAAGATCATCTTTGCTCAGCTTGTCAACTTGGAAAAAGCAAGAAGTTCTCCCACCGGCCAAAATCTGAAAATACAAACATGGAAGTTCTTCATACCCTTCACATGGATCTGTGTGGTTGATATGTGCTTAATTACACATATCTTTTACCTTCAAAAACGAGCCTAAATGACTAAAAACATACCAAAAATACATTGAAATTTGTTCAACATTATACTTACACCTATGAGAACACACCAACTTTATGTAGACACTTTTAAGCATGTTTTTTTCTCAGAGTGAATTAGGATGCTTGGCTTACTGATGTGCACCGAGTCTAAATTTGACAAATTCATTCATAAGTATTTTCTACTTAACATGCAAATGATCAAATCTACGGTGTAGTCGTTTTCAGCTTTTCATTGTGATGCAATTATGGGACAACTATTATATCAATTTCAGAAAATCAACGAGATTACTTTTCAAACGACTCATTTAGAGGTCGTTCTCTTGTATCTTGTGCTGTTGTATTATGAAGTAACGCCCTCAGACATATTTCTGCTGCGACACATTTTTTGGGGTGTTACAATTTATCTAAGTGAGGTAATGTAGGAAGAGAGTAAATCTCAATATAACTTGGGGTTCACTCTCTTATGCATGCTGTAAATTGTAACAGCCAACACCAAGTGGAGCGGCTGAATTGGTTTGGAACATTCTTGATTTTTAGAAAGATCAAGACATTAGGCTAAAAGGTTGGCTAAGAAATCATTGACAAGGTATGTTTCAATGATGTTACTGGATTCTACACCAGAACTTTGATGAAGTTCTTATCATGTTGAGATCATGTGCAATGTTACTTTTTGGAATACACATAATTATTGCTATAAAAAAAATAAGAGGGAAAATGGACATGTTCCATATTAGCAGAGTGGAAGTAGTCACCCTATTATTTTTTTTAGTATACTTTATTTTTGATTCCCAGATAACTCAAATGATCGAAATACCTTAAGCTTAGTTTAGGTTAGTTATAGTAAGAAAATCTAACGACAACTTATTTTTAAGAAAATACTTTGTCTTTGATAATACTAAAGATTATGCGGAATCTAATCTTTAATATAAGAAGAATTCTTCAGTAACACAAAACAATATAATTTCAACAATAAAAGCTCCAATATTATTATTACAAATAATAACCGAATACTCTCTTAGTATTAGGGTTACAAAACCTTGAAGCTATGAATTATACGATTAAGATACATAAACAAAAGATTTCTAGATTGTGTATTAACTCTATGCCCTAGGACCTCCTTTTATACACCAAGGAGTCCTAGTCGATTTACAATATATTACTAAAACTTAGATTATTCTCAAAGATCTATTCTATAAATAACAATCCTTATCTCATAAGTAATCTTGATCTTCAAGCAATCTTTATCTTTCAGCAGTTGTAATCTTTCAGCAGTTGTAACTTTGTACCAGCAGCATTAACTCTTAACAAGCAGTAGTAACTTATACACCAGCAGCATTAACTGTGTACAAGCAGTAGTAACTACTAGAATATTTTCTTCAATCTTCACCAGCAGTACTAACTTTACTCCATCAGTACTAACATATACTAGCAGTAGTAACTAACAGTACTAATATAGCAGTACTAAGTTACACTAGTAGTAGTAACTATGAACTAGCAATACTAACTACTTAGCATATTTTTCATTAGAGTTAATGAACAACACTAACTTTTGCTTAGCAGCAGTAACACAAACCTTAGCAACAGTAACTTCAAGATCATCATGAAGTATTTTTATCCCAACAATCCTCCCTTAAACTTGATATTCTTATTCAAAATCTCAAGTTTCTTCATTGAAAGCTTCATTAATCACCAGGAGGATCTTCCAAATACTTACATTAATTCTTTGTGCTGTTTTGTGAGAAGTTTAGGAAGCTGATAACACATTTCATTCCAATGATTAGCTTGCAGCTTCCTATTTAGCATATCTATGATTGTAGGTGCTGTAAGAGGATATCTCATTTCTACCAACATATGAATATGCACATCTTGCTTCCTCAATGAATGTACTCCACATGAAACATATAGCTTCAAATCCAATACTCTGTAGTCTGATTGATTTTCCATACATTATCCTCTATATGTGGTTCAAACATTGTCTTCAAATCTCCATATAAAACTAAATCCAAGTCCTCTACTGGTCTGTGATCCGTACTTAGCTTTTACCAACTTGTACAAAGTTTCCAAGTCTTCTCTGTTAAAACTTTTAATGCATATGACTGAACACTAAGTAACTCTTTGGACTTCCATCATACCCTGATTAATCAGGTAATAGCTTTTCTCCCTTTTTATGAATCTTCCAGTCAACAATGCTTGGAGGCTTAGTTGCCAAAGGAATAGCATCAATTGCTACTTCCTCTTTATCAGGAACAACTTCTATTAGTCTTTGAAGCTCTGCTGTTTCTTTATCCTCATCCACCTTTTGCTTCTTGATACTTTCTTGTTCTAGCTAATGCCTGCTCCTGTTTGAACAGCTCTCAAATGACCTTGTCTATCTCCTGCTTCAGCTCTTACTTCACTACCATCTCTACAAATTCGTATCTGATATCTACAATGTGTTTACCCTTTTCATAGCTTTGTCAAATAACTTCTGAATATCATCAAAGCTTTTGTTCTTCAACTGATTATTCTTGTATCCAGCCATGTTTTTCAGATAAGTAGACATTGTATTTCTCTTTTGAGCTTTAGTTGGTGGTTTGTTCCTCTTTTCTTGAGCTCTCATTGCTGCAAAGTGTTTCTTTCTTGCTTCTAAGAGTTGTATAAACAACTTGGACTTCTCTTCAATACTCAACTTCTCTTGTTCTTCTGCTTGCATTTGTTGAGCCATTTGATAATCAGCATCTATCATTGCTTGTACATTATCCTCACCTGGGCAAGGGTAGTAGTGGATCATGAAACAATTTAGCTTCTTTAAATTGTTGAGCTTTTTTCTCCTGGCAAGCACTTTCTTCTTCTTCTCTTCTTCTTCATTTGTAAATTGAAAGCAAGATTTTCGTCATCCAAGACTGATTTGTATCTTTGCTATCTTCATTTTCACAGGTTCTTCTACCATAATCCCTTTGCCTTTGTCTTTTGATGGTAGTTGTTGAGGTCTTGTTCTTGTTGTAGATTCACTCCACTCTCTCTTATCACAAACCCTTTGACTTTTGGGTTTTTGCAACTTCTTATATTGAGAGATTTGGTTATGCATGAGCCGCATAAGTCCAAGTATTCTATCCATCCGGGATCGGATAAGATGTATCAAGATTTGAAGTTGTTTATTGGTGGCCGAATATGAAATCGTATATTGCCACGTATGTTAGTAAGTGTTTGACTTGTGCGAAAGTTAAGGCCGAGCATCAAAAACTGTTTGGGTTGCTGCAACAACCTGAGATTCCTGTTTGGAAGTGGGAAAGGATTACTATGGATTTTGTGAGCAGACTGCCACCAAGTGGGTATGATACGATTTGGGTTATTGTCGACCGACTGATCAAATCAGCTCATTTCTTGCCTATGAAGAAAACGGATAGTATGGAGAAACTCGCGCGACTGTATTTGAAGGAAATAGTATGTAGGTATGGTGTACCTATTTCGATCATTTCGGATCGAGATAGCCATTTTACGTTAAATTTCTGGAGATCGCTTCAGAAGGCATTGGGGACAAATTTGGATATGAGTACCGCTTACCGCCCTCAAACGGATGGTCAAAGTGAAAGGATAATACAAACGCTGGAAGATATGTTGCGTACCATAAATTGACTTTGGAAACAGTTGGGATCTCCATTTATCATTGGTCGAGTTCTCATATAACAATAGTTATCACGCAAGTATTAAGGCTGCACCATATGAAGCTTTGTACGGAAGAAAGTGTAGATCACCTGTATGTTGGAGTTAGGTTGGGGACAGCCAACTCACCGGTCCGAAGTTGATCCGCGATACGACTGAGAAGATTGTCCAGATTAAGAATCGTTTGTTAACTTCTCATAGTCGCCAGAAGAGTTATGCGGATAGAAGACTTAAGCCGTTGGAGTTTGAAGTTGGTGATATGGTATTGCTTAAGGTATCGTCATAGAAGGGCGTTGTGCGTTTCGGAAAGCACGGGAAGTTAAGTCCATGTTACATTGGGCCATTTAAGATTGTAGCTAGAGTGGGTCCTATAGCTTATACGTTGGAGTTGCCTGAAGAATTAAAGGGAATTCATAGTACTTTTCATGTTTTGAATCTTAAGAAGTGTTTAGCGGAAGGTGATGTCGTAGTTACGATAGAAGAAATTCAACTTGATGACAAGTTGCATATGATTGAGGAATCAGTAGAGATTATTGATAAAGAGGTTAAGCGACTTAAGCAGAGTCGGATACCTATAGTTAAAGTTTGTTGGAATTCGCAAAGAGGTCCAGAGTTTACTTAGGAACGTGAGAATCAGATTAAAAAGAAGTACCCTCATCTCTTTACAAGTAAGGACAAAGCGGAGAGAGTGGATGAGACGAGCTGAGTGCTAGGATGTCACTCTCTAAAGGTGGGAAGAATGTAACAACACGAGTTTCAGGTCAACGTTTATCCTTAGCTAAGATAGTTATTTTTAATTACGTAAATAATTATAGTCATTATGCTATATATGGTTGATTAGAATTTACATTTATTGGTGAATTTTATTTCGTGATTTAGTTTCTATTTGTTTTTAGCATTTAAGAAAGTCAGAAAAATATATTTTATTGCTCCGAGAGCGTAAATATGTTAATTTTGTATTTTTTGTCTTTTCCCTGAGTTTTTGTAAAAATCGTGTTTAAAGGTCGTGTTTTACGAGGTTTAACGTTTTAATAAAGGTTTTAAACTATATTTAGTGGGATGGATTTAAAATATTTACAAACATGATGATACTCGATATGTTGGTCGAATTTACTTATAAAAGAAATGCTTTTGTATTAAACTTGCAAGGACTTATGAAAGGAGGGGTTAAAGTGGCCAATTTGTCAAAGTCTCTGTCTATAAATACTAGCAAATACATACACATAACTCTTTTACCAATTTTTCATCCTCTCCCTTTCTCCTCTCTTGTTGTTGTTCGAAATACAACACACACACTCAAATCCTTGTCAAAAATTTATTACTTACATGCATTTAAATCCGATTATACCATATTAATCCTTGTTCAATCCTCTACAAATCCCACTAAATATACCTCACATGTAATGAGTATTGAAGAAGTTGGGTTTTTGGTCAATTTCTATTGATTTAGTATATAAGGAAGTGCTTAGGGGTGATAGATTGTTGTTATATTGAAGTGGTTTAATTTGAAAAGGGGTTTTGGTTTCGTCTTGGTGTTCATCCATACGGTTTGGTCAAGGGGAAAGTGAAGTCAAGTCTTGTTCTAGCTTTGTGAGTGTTTACTTGTTATTATGTGTTGATTAATTAGATGGTTATTACCTATATGTGATTGTAGCAAGTTGATTCAAGTGCAAAATAGGTTTGAAAGTATTTCAAGTATGAACATATGTTTGATGGTTTTAGTATATGTTTTTAAGCTAGTTAAACATGTTGGAAGGGTTCGATTTTATTAAAAATGAGTTTTTGTATGACTTTGTGTTGACTTTTGTTGGCCATAAAGTTTGACTTGACCAGTGTGTCGAGAAATTTTTGAAATCTAAATTAGGCTTTTGAATATGATAAAGGATGTTCTAAGGTCCGTTTTGATATAAGGTAGGCCTTGTAACTCCTAAAAATGAAGATTTTACGGCCGAGTCAAGATTGGGTAATTTTTAGGTAAAAAGTCAACTACGAAGTTTGACTTTTGAAAGTCAAACTTGTGTATACTTTTGAATATAGTTTATAACAAGCAAAGGGTTCATAATGTTAGTTAAACTAAGACGAAATGCTAAGTTTGGATTATATTATCCTTACTTTCGGCAAGCTTTCTAAAAATGGAAACTTTATTGAAAACGTTGCGATATTGTTAAGTAAGTCAAAGCGAAATATTTTGCGTCGCACTTGAAGATTTTAGTATATGATTGTGTATACGTAATAGTTATATATATATATATATATATATATATATATAGGGATGGGTTCTAGAGAAAACCATATTTTGCTAGAAAACCCAGAAAACTCAGAAAACCAAACAGATGCCCTAAAAAAACCAAACAGATGCCCTAATTTTTTCAGGCTAAAAATTGGATTTTCAGGCAAATATGGCCCCGATTTACACTCTGTAAAAAACTCAAAAACCAAACAGATGCCCTAATTTTTTCAGGCTATATAAAAGATTTTTTAGGGCATCTGTTTAGTTTTTTAGGGCATCTGTTTGGTTTTTTTGGGTTTTTACAGAGTGTAAATCGAGGCCATATTTGCCTGAAAAAATAATTTTTAGCCTGAAAAAATTAGGGCATCTGTTTGGTTTTTTTAGGGCATTTGTTTGGTTTTTCTGGGTTTTCCACCAAAATTAGGTTTTCTCATGATCCCATCCCTATATATATATATATATATATATATATATATATGTATATATATGTATATATATATATATATATGTATATATATGTATATATATGTATATATCAAACGCGCATTTGCAACACTCTTTGGTCAAGATCTAGAGACTTTCACGGGCACAATGTTCCTGTACATGGATCAACTACAAAAGCAACTTGACAACGAAGAATTTCAAGAGATTGGATCCATGTCTGCTTTTAAAGTACTCCAGACACAGTTTCAGATGTTCATCAAGTCACGGTTTTATTTGGATGATGAATATGTTGACATGACACGCAACAAATTCCTACAATACACTCGACTCGATATTCTAGAATTCCGTAACACACTGATCCAACACATGGAATCTGTTAAGAAGTCGATTGGTGAAAGAGCACAACATAAAATGGAGTATGAAAGCAGGGTGAATGAAAGACAAATCCAGACAAAAGAGGAAAAGACTGATACGAGTAATGCATTGGATGCATTGGATGCTAGTTCAGTTATCATTGAAAGCAATGGGACAGAATCAAAAGAGCAGGATACAAGCAGCAGATCAGGGAATGATGCACATGTTGATGATGCAGATATCAGACCCATAAATAATGAAGAGCCAATGGCTGAGGTACAAACGACTGCTGAAATCAATGTCTTTGCTACTGGACAACAACATACTGAGCAACCTGAATTCAATAATGAAGGTTGACCAGAATGTTGAACAATGTCATGACACATGTCCTTTGCCCTGCTAAATTAACTGATAACCAGACAACTGAACTCCTCAAATCAATCTCTTTGAATCGAAAAAATATTCGTCTCAAAAATCACCAGTTGCCCAATTTCAAAAAGATTTTTAAGAATGGAAGCACATTTGTAATCTTGAACTTAAATATCAAAATCAAAGCTTTAAAAAAGGGCAACATGGTCAATTTTCTTGAAAGTAACAAGTATGAAGCCAAGGTAAATATGACATAGTATGTACATTGAGAAACAATAAACATCGAATTGGAACATAAAGTGGCTAAGTTACTTGAGGGAAAATGAGACTTTGAAAAGACATAACAAAGAAATGTTTGATTCTATCAAGACAATAAGAGCTAAGAACATAGAACACACAGCTTCTTTGATTGCAAATAATGATAAATTCCAAAGCTTCAACTTCAGGAAAAAAGGTTTGCAAATTGCAGCATTAAAAAATGAAGCTTTAAGAAATATAACAGGAAATAGTGTGAATACTAAGTTTGCAAAATCGTCAATCTTAGGGAAACCGGCTTTACAACCACGTAGAAACCAATCAGTTGTTAGACAACCGACTGCGTTTAAGTCTGAACGACCTAGTCTTTCAAAGCAACGGTTTGCCTCCCAAGTTGATGTCAATAACGATTTGTCAAAACCAGTCACTACACATTATTTGCCTAAGGAAAGAGAATCTGCTGTTCGAAAAAAACCCCCTCCCATCACATGATTGCACCTGGCTCATCTAGGTATAGCTCAAATGACATGGTTTATAATCACTACCTAGAGGAAGCTAAGAAAAAGACACAAGAAACAGTAGGAATTCAGAACCTAGTGTGATGCCTTCTGCTAAATCACAAAGCACAACAAATGGTAGCAAACCAAAACCTAGGATCAATAACCAAAAGTCTAGGAATTGGCCTGCATCTAAGAGTAGTTGCGTCACGACAAAGACTGTGCCCATAGCAGAACACTCTAGGAATTCTAGAAGTTTTTCTGACTACAAACATTTTGTTTGCTCAACATGTCAGAAATGTGTCTTTAATGCAAATCATGATTCTTGTGTAACAAAAATTCCTGAATGAAGTCAACTCACGTGCTAAGGTTCCATCCTCATAAATAACAAAGAGATACAAACCCGTAGAGCAAACAAGTGTTGCAAAGAAACCAGAAAGACAGATCCCAAAAAGACATAGGTCTTCAATCAAAAAGACTTCCGTTGTGCATGAGAAAACAATGACTCCTAGATCTTGTCTTAGGTGGAAACCGACGGGTAAAATTTTCAAGACAGTTGGTCTTAAGTGGATTCCTACTGGAAAGATATTAACCTCTAGCACAACCAAGGTTGACAGTGAACCCACAAATGGTTCAAATGACGATATCACGAACCAGTATGCATGCAAACAAACTCTTGATGTCAGTGCAGCACCTTCACATACAATGCAGGAACATCTTAAATCCTACAAAGGAAGGACTCCGAGTTGGTTGCTGAAAAGACTGAATCTAGAAACCAGGGCCCTTCAAGAAATTGCATCCTGATGCATAAGCAGAGACGTCCTGTGTAATGACACTTCAGGCCTCGTTCCCCAACGACAAAAGGCGTCAGATTATGACAACCCTGACCCCGCACCAGAACTACAAAATGTTTATCCTTCAGCAGATACAACAGTTCCATCACAACAGGAGTTGGATCTTCTTTTTGGTCCTTTGTACGATGAATTTTTCAATGATGGTACTTCTCGTGTCAACAAGTCTTCTTCTCCCACTGATAATTCTGTTCCACAAGACACACACCCTTCAACGAATATTCAACCTACATCAGAACCATCAACTCCTACAAATGCTCATGCTGAGGAAAACAACGTTGATCAAGCAGAATTTACCAATCCTTTCTGTACACCGGTACAAGAAATTGCTGAGTCTTCCTCACGCAATATTGGTAATTCAAATGTGCATACCTTCAATCAACCTCGAGATTCTGAATACCGATGGACAAAAGATCACCCATTAACTCAAGTTCGTGGAAATCCATCCAAGCCAGTGCAAACAAGACGACAACTTGCAACCGATCCTGAAATGTGTATGTTCGCACTCACCGTGAGTATTGTTGAACCGAAAAACATTAAGGAGGCAATGGCTGATTCAGCATGGATAGAAGCAATGCAGGATGAACTTCATCAGTTTGACAGACTACAAGTCTGGGAACTCGTTGACAAACCTTTTGGCAAGAACGTAATCAAGCTAAAGTGGTTATGGAAAAACAAAAAGGATGAAGACCAAACTGTAATTCGCAACAAAGCACGACTTGTAGCAAAGGGTTATGCTCAGGAAGAGGGTATTGATTTCGACGAATCATTTGCTCCAGTTGCTCGCTTGGAGGCTGTCAGGATCTTTGTCGCATATGCTGCACACAAGTCTTTTCCAATTTACCAGATGGACGTGAAAACGGCATTTCTTAATGGTCCATTGAAGGAGGAGGTTTATGTTGCACAACCAGACGGATTCGTTGATCCTGATCATCCAGACAAAGTTTACCGTCTAAGGAAAGCTCTATATGGATTGAAACAAGCTCCGAGAGCCTGGTATGATGAACTCTCAAAATTCCTGATTTCCAACGGTTTTACTAAAGGTATCATTGACCCGACTCTATTCACGATAAAATACGGGGAGGACATTCTACTTGTGCAAATTTACGTTGATGACATTATTTTTGGTTCCACAAACCCTAAATTTTCAAAACGTTTTGAAAAATTAATGCACGGTAGATTTGAGATGTCCTTAATGGGGGAAATGAAATTCTTTTTAGGACTTCAGATCCACCAATCCCCACGAGGTATTTTTATCAATCAGGCCAAATATACTTTAGAGATTCTGAAAAAACATGGTATGGAAAAAGGACAAAGCATTGGTACACCAATGGCTACGAAACCTAAATTAGATGCAGACTTGAGTGGTGAACCCGTAGACCAAACTGACTATCGTAGCAAAATCGGGTCACTCATGTATCTGACATCTAGTAGACCAGACATAGTGCAAGCTGTATGTTATTGTGCAAGATATCAAGCAAGACCGACTGAAAAACACCTCAAAGAGGTTAAAAGGATCTTTCGATACTTAAGAGGTACCATTCACATGGGACTCTGGTATCCGAAGGGTTCTGGCTTTGAACTAACAGCTTTTTCAGATGCCGATCATGCCGGTTGCCTTGATACTCGCAAAAGCACTTCTGGAGGAATACAGTTCCTAGGTGATAAGTTAGTCAGCTGGATGTCAAAGAAGCAGGACTGTACTGCAATGTCATCAGCAGAGGCTGAATACGTGGCGTTATCTGCAAGTTGTGCTCAAGTAATGTGGATGAGGACACAACTTCAAGATTATGGCTTCAACTACAACAAAATACCGTTGTATTGCGACTCTTAGTCTACCATAGCAATCTCATGCAACCTCGTGCAGCACTCTTGTACCAAGCACATCCATCTCGGTATCATTTCATCAAGGAACAGGTTGAAAATGGTATAATTGAATTGTACTTCATCAGAACTGAATATAAATTAGCTGATATGTTTACTAAAGCCCTATCTGAAGATAGGTTTCAGTATCTTGTCAGGCGAATTGGTATGATATGTTTGACTCCAGCAGAACTGGAGGTTCTAACAAAAGAATCTGCTTGATACTTCATCAAACATCAACATGTACATATTTTTGAAAAAAGAAAAATACAAAAATATAAAATTTCAAAAAGAAAATACAAAATCAAAAAATCAGAAAATGTTTCAAAAAATATTCTTCTCGACATGTCTCTTGGAATCGATAACATTTACGTACCTAGAAATGTTGATTAATATCGACACGGGCGTGTAAATGAAGTTCGAACAGGAGTTTCAAATGTTTTCAAAACATGTCATTTCTAATTTTTCTTTATGACTTGTAATCACTCTCAGATTGCAACTCGGACCCGAACGACAAATGAGAGTGTACGCTTAAGTGCGCTTATCCTTAGCGTTAGAAGAGAAGTCTTCTAACATTTGGTTTTTCAAAAACTTGAACATAGTTTTTCAAGAATTTTTCACTGACGATTCAAAATCTTTCAAAAATGTATGTTCAACACTCCATCCCTCATATTGTTTTTCAAGACAATTATTCTACATTTGGTGTCATTTTTTAAATGAGTCAAAGTTTGAGGGGGAGTTTTTCTGAAAAACAATGTTTTAATGATTGTTGGATACATCATAACATGACAATTCTTATGTATTCAACACATTATAAAAGGTCTTAATAACATCTACGGAATAATAATGACTATTAAATAGATTGATTGTTATAAGATGATTAGGTGGTTGAGCACAATTTTTCAAGAATTCTTCAATGACAATTCATAATCTTTCAAAATTGTGTGCTCAACAATGCTAACCCTTAATTTTATATTCATTTTACAACTTGGTATCATTGTTTTTGGTGTCAAACATATGTAAAATTGAGGGGGAGCAAGTTAATGTTTCATGTAATTCATGCTAAATAAAAGTTTTCCCCATGGTATTTCAAGACAAATTTTAATCACAAAGTATTTCAAAAACTAAGTGAATTAGTATTTAAAATAAGGGGAGAAATGTATTTATTGTGATCTTGAAAATAATAAGTGACCTTATCGACTCAAAGTGCTTGATACTCTTCGAAAAAGGTTTTATGGTTATGATCTCATACCCTACAACATCTTATTTCATTAGGTATTTGTCCTATGATCCAACCAGAACCGGAGGGATCTACCCAAGGACACTCCATAGTTAGAAATAGCAGTCCTTAGGTATGATTGGAGATGAATGTGTATAAGGGAAGAATGCCGACTAAGATTGAGCTAACACTGGAACAATCACAACAAGGTGTTAGTAATGACGTCTTGGTAAGCATTGAAGGGGTTGAAGAATTAAAAAGAAATGTATGGATAAAGGGTGAAAAGAAAGAAGCCCTCCACACAACTTAAGGCAGAAACCGGGTCAATACATATGCTGTCAGAATCACAATGTTGATTGCTAACATTGAAGACGACATCATGGACCCAGTGATGCAATGCACAACCCTTCCCAGCCATTCGGGTTTCTCTCAAAAGAAACTTGTCTCATTTGTCACGGAGATACACACGACTTCTATGACTTTTCTTCACTCCGAGTTAGTTAATATTGAATAGGTGCAGTCTGCTCCAGCTCGATTACGAAAACACCAAAACGCCACTAATCGAGTTCTAGAGCCATGTGATCATCAATAAATTCATTAGGACACATTCCATGACAAACACTTGTTGAACATCATTAAGTTCACAAGTGTTAACAAGAGTCCTACGCATTATCCTTGTGATTCTGCCAGAACATTCAGAGTGATACTCTTTAGTATTCACAATGACGAATGGAAATCCTTCTAGTGTCATCATCAAACAGCACTGCGGTAGGTGACTTGCGAGATTCTATATGAATCAAGCTTGTGTCAACTGGATATCGATAAAGGTCCAGTAAATGAATTGACGACTCAATCAGTAAGATAGTAACTAACCGATTCACTCTTATCGTGATGTCTGCTTTGAGACGTACTGATATTGAGAACAAGCAAGGCATGGTAAACTGATTACATATGTGTTAGAAGATCCTACGCTTGAGCTGGAAACCTGTCAAGAGATTCTTTGAATCTACCTATATCAAGGTACAGTATTTAGACTGTAAATCGGTCTACGGAAACCGGAGGTTTATCTAACCAAATCCGGACGGAATGACAAAGCCTTATTCATCCACCCACTTTATTGCTAAAAAGTTTTATTTCAGGAATTCATAAAGATGGAGTTGGTGATGCTCATTCCAGCTGAAGTTCAGATTCATTAACACATGCTCATGCTCATCTACAAAGACATTATATAAGGCATAAAGATTCAAGATATCATGAAAGCTCAAGAACTTAAAGACATAGACTTCCGCGGCAATTACTGATATTAACGATAACTCCTCAGAAATCAAGCTCAGGGGGATTGTTAGCAAACTTTCAAGTGATGCAAAGTTGAGCATGTAGGTCAAGTACACAAGATCGCAAGGTGGCAAGACGATCAAGACTAAGGAATAAGATTTAAAAGTTCTCGGACGAAAAAGACAAAGTCAAAAGACATGATAAAGGCTAATGATCAAAGATCACAAAGCTATGAAGGAACAAGCCTACAACGATTTCAAAGACCAAGACCACAAGTTATTAACGACAAAGCAATCTCATTGATCTTCATGAAGGAGTGTCACAATTAAACTCACTTCGAGGGGATTTGTTAGCTCAAAATATTGAGTCAAACAATGGATGTTTGCTCATATATATTAGGTCCTCGGTTTACTAAATTATATTACGTTGTATTTGCTAGGAACGGGTAAATGGGCTTCTTTATGTATTCTAATTCGGTCACGTGTATCGGGCGAAAGCCCAAGTAATCCCGAGCCCGGCCCGTAGAAATACCAAGGCATGAAAGCCTCTTGGTATTAAGTATAAATACCCCTCTCCAAGTATGGAGAGGGGGTTGATTCTTGTTGATTCTTGTTAATTCTCATTTGTAATTTTGCAAGTAATCATCCATCTTTTTCTTCTCTCTACCTTTCTCTCTCTAACTTCTCTCTACAATTCTTCCATTTTATCTCATCTTATTTTCTTGTTTCAATAATGAAGTGAAAGTGATATTGGGTTCCGACAGTTTATTGAAATGAACATATGCGGTGATTAAGTCCAACACAATGCAATATATCATTGAAGCAAGTCTTCAATGACATATTTCACTTGAGATAATTTAATACATGGATGAAAACCTTGTGTTTTTACTAAGGATTCATCATGTATATGTATTTTATATTGTGTATAAGACTAGTTGTTACCATTGCACAAGAGCAAGATGAGCTAACAACAACAGTATCTAATTGAGAATGTTTAGATGACTGTTAACAACAGTATCTAATTGAGAGTGATTTAGCTGACTGTTAAAACAAACATTTACGAATAATATAAGGCATAGTGTTGTTTGTGTACACATAATGCGAGGAGTTAATCATAATTCTAGTTGAGTGGATTTCATCACTTATGATAAATCTGCTTAACTAGCATTATGCTCAGCTAAGAGCATTGTTGCAATACATATGAAAGAATAAGGATACTTTATATTTTAAGAAACTGTAAAGATGACTGTCTAAGATAAGTATGTTGGTGACTTCAAATACCTCATAAAAGGTACTGTCACATTTCCATACTATGATACTTGCAATAGTATGCAAATATACATACGAAATCATTCTATCATTCATACCTTCACAAATTTTTAATTGAAACACAGTATTCAGAATGTTTATCAGATGACTATTTTAGCTTTCTTATACAGAAGAGTTGAGCTTGTTGGAAACATAGAACTTCAACTTATAATTAGTCTTATGCAATCTGTTTTTAGTATTGGATAACAGATTGAAAGCATCTGTAATTTATATAATGAATTGACACTACGCCTGTATGATCGTTTTCATTTATACTACTGTGTTCTATATTTGCATGTTTAATCCTTGAATAATTTTATTATTCTAAGTATGTCTTGTTGGAAAAATTTAGTGGAAAATGTGTTTTCACTAACTTTGGACATAGATAATTATTAGTGAAAATAATTATTAAGTGTAAGGCCAGGTCGAGCTATTATATGTCCAAAATAAAGTTCGTGTGAATGAGATATCGAGTCTCAAAGAAGGGTAGTTGGAATGGAGGATAATGGTTATGAGTTTTGTTTGGTAACTGACGATTGAATTATCCGTTATTATTTGTGTCAAAGGTTTATAACGGTAAATTAATAGGTCATCTTTAATTGGCTGTTGTTAGTTGACTCAAAGGTTTATAACGAATAATTATGAGTCATTAATTGACATTGATACTCAAAGGTTTATAACGGATAATTAATGAGTTATTAATTGACATTGATTTCACTATTACACCATATGCATATGAAGGTGTATAAATAGATGGCAATCTCAACCATTCCAACACACACCGAAAAAAACATAAGGGAAAAGCTCCATTAACAAGATTTTCCATTAGTCTATTTTATCAGAAGCACTCAGCTTTTCCGTAATCTTTCAGGCAAGTAGTTAGTCGGCTGTACAAAGCTTTGAAACGTTGTTACCATGGGAGACAGACGGCGTATACCGTGTTGAAGGGAAGCGTGTCCAACACGTGCCTCATTCCACGATCTTTTACTGCTTTCTTCATTTATCGTTTATAGTGTATGTCTTCTGCTTCTACCCTATCCGGTATGTTTTCTTTTATATTATTTATTTTCTGTTAATTATTTATTAATTGAAAACTAATTTATTTTAATTAAAAGTGTACATGTTTCCCTACAATCTTAAAACAGATTCGGTGTAAACCGAATTAAAAACACTTTTGATAAATCAGATTATCTATTATTATCTGATTTTATAAACTATTTCTGTCAAAAACCCAAGATTGTGTTCTTAGAAATCAGTTTTATTTTTAACTGTTTTGAATTACAGATCTATAACAATTTTAAAAATAGTTGTTTAGATCAGTTTATTTTGAAACTAAGATTGAGTTTCTATCAAATTGATCTATTTTGATCCAGTTGATTCATCAAAACCAAGCTTGAGTTTCTTTGAATTCGATTTAGTACAAGTTTATATAAACCAAGTCGAGTTTATTAGATATCAAGATTATTTTAACAGTTCTAAACTGTTCGTGTTTAAACACAAGTGTGAGCTTTGAGAATCTTGTGAATGTAATTGGTGCGCCAATTACTAACATGGTTGCAAATCATGACAAATATCGATTCATTGAAACCAAAATTGAGTTTCTTTGAAGCAGATCCAGTACAAGGTTATAGAAATCAATATTGAATTTCTTGGATACCGGATTTTTACAGTTTTTTAATTGTTGGTGTTTGATCTTTCAGGAAGACAAACACGGATTGCGACTACTCTGTTAAACGTAACTAGGTGCGCCCAGTTACCAACAAGTTGCTAATCATGCTGAAAAAAACAGAAAATTTCATATGGGCAGAATTTAAGAGGTCGCAACAGAAGATGTTCTTCTATCCCGGAACTTTAAACCTTGTGTGGTTCTTAAATGAGATTGCACCTCAGGTGAAACCTTCTAAGGAAGGTCAAACCCCCCTAATGCACAGGCTGTGCAAGATGTGAAAGCATGGAAACATTCAGACTTCTTATGTCACAACTATGTTCTGAATGGTCTGGTGGGCTCTTTGTACAACGTGTATTGCAAAACCATGACTGCAAAAGAATTATGGGAGTCATTGGAACGCAAGCACAAAACAGAGGATGCTGGTACAAAGAAGTTCTATAGAAACCTTGTTGAGTTTCTTTAGAAGAGTAGATCTACTGAAAACCTTTTTGAGTCCGTTGTAGAATAGATCATTGTGAAACAGATCTTTTAAGATCTTCTGAATGAAGATTGACAATATTTCATATTAACATTATCTGTTTTTGTTTAAAACATTATGTAATTGGTGATATTGGTTAATTGTTTAGTCGAAAGTCTTCTTTAAAGTTTGTTTGGTATATCGGATCTTACAAAACATAGCGTTTTAAACAAAGTTCGATTAAAATCGTTTTGTAAGAAACACTTTGTTGATTAAAGCAAGTTGGTACATAGTACCAAATTAGTTTCAAATTAATAATGGACCTCGATTAACACTTATATTTGTAGGTACGAGTGACATCAAAGGATTGCTCCCAATATTGTTTAACAAGGAGACGAGTTACGTGTCGGTAGATGCTTTGAAGCATTCAGGAAACCTTATGTGCCTAAACTATGCGTTATTTTGTATGTCGAATGCATGAAAACTGAGACCTGAGGGAATCCTACCTTAGATAATGATGGATTAACACTTCGGTATCATGTCATGTATATGGTGATAAGAGTTTAATGCAGTTGAGAATGGAGAGAATGATTTTTGGGCAACTCTCCAACTGCTAATATCAGGGGAAAAGGAGATGTGATTCACATCTGGAAAAGAGTCTAAGTTAACCAATGCGTTGTATGTGCCAGAGATTCCGTAGGAATCTTGTGTTCGGATTGTTGCATAATAAATTTTGTCTTTCATCTTGTGTTTGAATCAAATAAAAATTGAGTTAAAGAATAACATAATTTGAGTCCATACGGGTCACGCCTTAAAAAATGTTTAAGCTGAATGTATTTTCTAATGGTCATTGTAGCATAATTTTACCAAAATAAGTATGAATTCAGCTTAATTGATTCTTTAAACGTATGACATGACTGACTCGGATATGTTTTAAATTTTAACTCAATATGTTGTCTAATTAAACCAAATTGGATACCCACTTTTTATTGACACGGACTACAAAATTAAAACTTGTGTTGAAGCCAAATTGACAAGATTGTCTTTTCTCTCTGTTGAACGAAAATAACCGAACCCCTTGATATGATTCACATGGTTTTATATGACTTGGAATTGATACCTACTAAGGTAGCGAACAACGAGTACTTCATCATATTTGCTGATGGTGGTACAAAATATTGCTATTTACACTTACTTGAGAGTAAGGATATAGATAAGATTGTTCTATATAAATAAGTTGAGAATCAACTTATTATCGAAAATAAGGTGGTTCGAAGTCATATCGGAGGTGAATATGTGT